>JAHIAM010006362.1:0-76814 GCA_021605205.1 Aegilops longissima | reverse complement strand
GGTCGCATGGAGAAAAATCGAGAGAAATACTGGGATGAGTTTGCAAAGGACCCAAGGAACGTATGGTTTGCTTTAAGCGCGGATGGCATTAATCCTTTCGGGGAGCAGAGCAGCAATCACAGCACCTGGCCCGTGACTCTATGTATGTATAACCTTCCTCCTTGGATGTGCATGAAGCGGAAGTTCATTATGATGCCAGTTCTCATCCAAGGCCCTAAGCAACCCGGCAACGACATTGATGTGTCCCTAAGGCCATTAGTTGAAGAACTTTTACAGCTGTGGAATGGAAACGGTGTACGTACGTGGGATGAGCACAAAAAGGAGGAATTTGACCTAAAGGCGTTGCTGTTCGTGACCATCAACGATTGGCCCGCTCTCAGTAACCTATCAGGATAGACAAACAAGGGATACCACGCATGCACGCACTGTTTACTTGACACCGATAGTATATACCGGAAGCTGCAGGAAGAATGTGTACCTGGCCATCGCCGATTTCTTCCGACCAACCATCAATGTCGAAAGAAAGGCAAGCATTTCAAAGAAGGCAGATCACGGAAGAAGCCGCCATGCGTGTGGTGATCACGAAGAAATCTATGGTCAATGATTTACACGTAATCTTTGGAAAGGGTCCCGCGGACTAGTTGTTCGAATGACGCTGAGAATCACGCACCCATGTGGAAGAAGAAATCTATATTTTGGGACCTACCCTCTGGAAAGACCTAGAGGTCCGCTCTTGATCGACGTGATGCACGTGACGAAGAACCTTTGCGTGAACCTGCGAGGCTTCTTGGGCGTGTATGGGAAGACAAAAGATACACCTGAGGCACGAGAGGACCTGCAACGCTTGCACGAAAAAGAGGGCATGCCTCCGAAGCAGTATGAAGGTCCTGCCAGCTACGCTCTTCGAAAGAAGAGAAAGAAATATTCTTTGAATGCCTGCTCAGATGAAGGTCCCAACTGGCTTCTCGTCGAATATAAAGGGAATAATAAATATGCCGAGAAAAGTTCCGAACCTAAAGTCTCATGACTGCCACGTGATTATGACGCAACTGCTTCCGGTTGCATTGAGGGGCTTCTACCGAAAACGTCCGATTAGCCATTGTGAAGCTATGTGCATTCCTCAATGCAATATCTCAGAAGGTGATCGATCCAGAAATCGTACCAACGCTAAGGAGTGATGTGGCGCAATGTCTTGTCAGTTTTGAGTTGGTGTTCCCACCATCCTTCTTCAATATCATGACGCACGTCCTAGTTCATCTAGTCGACGAGATTGTCATTCTGGGGCCCGTATTTCTACACAATATGTACCCCTTTGAGAGGTTCATGGGAGTCCTAAAGAAATATGTTCATCGGGTTTTGTGTTGACTTCATTCCTGGCCTTAAGAAGATAGGTCTCCCTAAATCGCGGTATGAGGGGAGACTGACCGAAAAAACACGCTTGGAAGAGACTCAATAATATGCAGGACGGATATTCTTGGTCTCAAGCACACTACAGTTCTACAGAACTCTACCTTGGTGACCCGTATGTCGATGAACACAAGAACAGTCTGCGCTCCAAACACCCGGCAAAGGTCGACGATCGGATTACATGTGAACACATCAGGACTTTCAGCAGTTGGTTGGAAACACGTCTCGAGGTGACAACACTGTTTGTGATGAGCTGTACTTGTTGTCCAGGGACCATCTTCGACTGTAATGATTTGGAAAGGATACTGAGATAAATGGGAATACATTTTACACGATTGACCAAGATGAAAAGAGCACCAACCAAAACAGCGGTGTCCGCTTTGATGCAGCAACCGACAAGGAAATAACACATATTATGGTTACATAGTAGACATATGGGAACTTGACTACGGAGTAGATTTTAAGGTCCCTTTGTTTAAGTGCAAGTGGGTCAATCTGTCGGGGGCGGGTACAGGTAGACCCACATGACGGAATGACAACAAGGATCTGAAAAATCTTGGGTACACCGACGAACCGTTCGTCCTAGCCAATGATGTGGCACAGGTTATCTATGTGAAGGACATGTCTACCAGACCGAGGAAAAGAAAAGATAAGGAAGCGAATACATCATACAATGAGCCAAAGCGCCACATAGTTCTTTCAGGAAAAAGGGACATCCTGGGAGTGGAGGGCAAGACAGACATGTCTGAAGAGTATGAAAAGTTTCATGAAATTCCCCCCCTCAAAGTCAAGGCTGACCCAAGCATCCTGATAAACGATGAAGATTATCCATGGTTACGGCGCAATAAGCAAATGACACAAGCTAAGAAAAAGTGAAGACTTTCTCCCGCAACTATTATGATGATACCATGCCAACTTTGTAACAGACGAGTATGATACCATTGTCCGTTTTGTACATGCACATGCTATGCCAACTTTTTCATAGTTCATTTGAAAACTATGAATTTGAAAACCACGCCAACCGAAGGGCGCTCACACCGGTTTATAAGTATTTTGTTGTAAGTAGAAACAAAATAAAATAAATAAAGCAACAAAGAAAACAAAAAAAGTGTTTTCAAATTTGAAAACTAATGGCACTAACAGAAAGTTTATAATTTTTCTAAAACTAAAAGCAAAAAGAATTAAAAAGTAAAGAAAAAAACAACAAAAAATAAATAATGCAGAAAACAGAACAAAAAATTGAAAAAAATAGAAATAGCAACAATAAGTATTTTGTTGTAAGTAAAAGCAAAATAAAATAAAAAAATAAAGCAAAAACAGAACATAAAGTTTATAATTTTTCTAAAACTAAAAGCAAAAATCATTAAAAAATAGAGAAAAAACAACAAAAATAAAGAATAATGCAGAAAACAAAACAAAAAACTGGAAAAAATAGTGCAGCACTCTTTTACCCCACGGCCTGAATACGACTAGAAACCCTACATGGGCCAGGATTCAGGCCCGCAGGAGGCCAAGTAGGCCCACAGGCACATAGCTAGTGACAGATTAGGCCCGAAAGCCTGCAGTTGAGAGGAGCTCGAGAGGGTGGGCGCAACAGCGCTTATAAACCACTCTCGAGCTCTCTCAACTAGCGAGGTGGGACTAAACTTTTGGGCGCGGGGCAGCACAAGGCCTTTGGTCCCGGTTGGTGGCACCAAGCGGGACTAAAGGGGGGTTTAGTCCCGGTTGGTGCCACGACCCGGGACTAATGCCCCCCTTTAGTCCCGGTTGGTGCCACCAACCGGGACCAAAAGCTGCCGCTTCCCGCCCTTTGGGCTGCTGAAAATTGGTCTTTGGTCCCGGTTGGTGGCACCAACCGGGACTAAAGGTGGGCATTAGCCCCGGGTCGTGGCACGAACCGGGACTAATGCCCTTGCTATATAAGAAAACACTTGGGAATTTCAGATTTCCCTCGCCAGTTTCCCCCCGACGACGCCGAGCACATCGACGCCGCCAGTTGCCCGACGCCGCCCGTCGGCGGCGCCGTCGCCGTCGCCTCGCCCATGCCCGTCGTCGCCGCCGCCGCGCCCCGCCGCCTCGCCCGCGCCCCCCTGCCCCCTGCCCCCCTGCCCGCCCTGCCCTGCCTGCTCCGCCCGTCCCACCACCGCCGCCGCCGCGCCCCTGCCCGCACACACGCCTGCCGCCCTCGCCGTCATCCGCGCCTGCCCGACCCGCCATCCTCGCCAGAGCTTGGTCCGGCCATGGCCTCCTCCTTTTCATATTTTTTCATATATATATATGCTTGTTTTATATATTTTTTGTATGAATGTATGTATTTTTCAATTGTAATATGCATGGCGTTTTCAATTGTTCTCTGACTTAGTACATTAATTTTAGGTTAGTTTCATTTTAGAAAAGTTTTATATATTTAGGAAGAAGGAAGAGAAGGAAGAAGGAAGAAGAAGAAAAGTTTTATATATGCAAAAGTTACATTTTAGAAAAGTTTTATATATCTAGCTAGAAAGAAGGAAGAAGAAGAAAAGAAGGAGAGGAAAAGGAAAATAAGAAGAGGAAGAAAGGAGAAGAGGAGGAGAGGAAGAAGAGGAGAAATAAATAAGAAGAAAAAAGAAGAAAAGAAGAGAGAAGAAGAAAGAGAGGAGAAGAAGAAAAATAGAAAATATTCTATTTTTTCTTCTTCTCCTCTATTCCTTTCTTCTTCTCCTCTTTTTTTTCTTCTTTTTTTTCTTCAATCTTCTCCTCTGTCATCGTCGATATACCCCTCCCGATAACTTCAACACGAGGGGGGTCCATATACCCCCTCCCGATAACTTCAATACGTGGGGGGGGGGTCGATATACCCCCTCCCCGATAACATTAATTTCTCCCGTGTATGTATCTCGTCATTGTCGATATTACCCCCTTGAAGCGTTGTCGATATTATCCCGGGTCGAGGGTTCTAGGGTCGAGGATCGAGGTTCCAGGTCGCCTAGGGTCGAGGTTCGAGGGTCGTCGAGGTTCAAGGGTCGAGGATCGCCGAGGTCGAGAGGTTCCTAGTGTCAAAGTATTGAAGAAATCCATGGTTTCATCATTAGCGGAAGTAACCATGGCATGATGGTGCGAAGTCCTCAAAGTTTTCGGAATGGAGTCCGATAGGATAATTTGCCTTTTTGTACGAATTTCAGCAAAGGCCTTCCAAATAACGATATTCGGAAGGTTCTTGCTGAACTTTGTACCAAAAAGCGAATTATCCTATCTGGGACTCCGTTCCAAAATAACTTTGGAGAGCTTCGTACCATCATGCACCTGTTACTTTCGCCTAATGATGAAGACATGGTTTTGTTGAATCCTTTGACACTAGGCAACCTCCCGACCCCTCGGCGATCCTCGACCCCTTGACCCTCGACCGCTCGGCGATCCACGACCCTCTACCCTACCGCGGGCGTCGATGCCCACGTCACTTGTGGGACATAGATGTAGTGTTCAACGCCGACCCCCTCCCGATAGCTTCAACACGTGGGAGGGGGGGTCGATATTACCCCCTCCTAGCTTGAAGCATTCTCGAGGCCACCCCCTAACCCTTGAAGCGTTGTCGAGGCCACCCCAAACCCTAGAGAAGCAGCGTCGAGGCCACTAATATGATTCCTTATTGTGATTAGCTAGCTAGTTCTACGTTTGCCACTAATATATCCATATCTGTCATGTTTGAATAATAATTGCCATGTTGTAAATGTTTGTAGAAACTATAGACACCCCCCGAGACGAAGCACAAGAAGCATTGTTGAGGGACATAATCGCACAAGGAAGAGATGCCGTCTGCTCGTCGATGTTTCTCAACGACAACGATGGTCTGGAAGGAGAGGGTGAAGAAGCAGCTGGCTATGATTTACATGGCTCCGATGACCCAATGCCGGTGCAAGAAGGAGAGGGTGAAGAAGTAGACCGTGAGGACGGCTCCGGTGATCACCAAACCGAGTCCGGCAAGGTATATATATTAGTTAAGCCTGTGCTGACTAGCTCTCGTCTTTGTTTTGGTATGTACACATATTAATTAACTCTCGTCTTTGTTCTTTTTTCTAGCCCTCCGGATCGAGCACAACTTCGGTAAAGAGACGAGGCCCGAAGAAAAAGTTGAGCTCGGATGAAAAGTTTGAGATCATACAAATCGCGCGCGACGGCCAACCGATTGAACCCTACCGGACAAAGAAGGCATTTGTTGCTCGGTCAGGGGTTCGGTTAGGGACAAGATCCTGATCAGCATCCACCAATGGTATAAGCCTAAGAACGAAGACCCTGAGGTGTCTTGTGTCAATGATATGCAGAAAAATGATCTTTGGACTGAGCTGAAGTCAAATTTTACCCTACCGCTAGAGGATGATCCGGAGAATCCAGTAATAGAGCCATTAATCAAGTCTTTTGCTCTTAAGAAGATGGCAGAACTATTCAGGAATTGGAAGAAAGAACTCAATACGTATGTCGAAAAAATGAGACACCAGAATTCAAGGGCAAATATGAGAAGATCGAGAGATGATGGCCCGCATTTGTGGCCTACAAGACATCGGAAAAGAGTAAAAAGATGTCGGCGACAAACAAGAGAAATGCTGCGAAGAAGAAGCTTCACCATCGCACGGGGTCAGGTGGCTACCTCGTAGCCCGGCCTAAGTGGGCCAAGGCTGAGAATGATCTGCTTGATAAAGGGATCGAACCAGAGACAATGAACTGGCCAGACCGTTGCCGGACATGGTTCTTCGGGGCC
This sequence comes from Aegilops longissima, assembly GCA_021605205.1. NCBI lineage: Eukaryota > Viridiplantae > Streptophyta > Magnoliopsida > Poales > Poaceae > Aegilops > Aegilops longissima. The sequence continues at coordinate 70,675 of JAHIAM010006362.1, read as the reverse complement.
GGCGGATCCTTGGACCCTATAACAGGGAAGTGCATTTGGACGGACGAACAATTGGACATACCAGTCAAGAGGCTTCAGCAATATATCGAAGCAGCGCAGCAAGGGAAGTTCGTTCCAGACAGGGAGAAGGACGAGCTCACAATGGCCCTCGGGAATCCTGAGCACCCTGAGAGGTTGAACAAAATGAAAGAAAGAAAACAACGAAGATGAACAAAGTTGAAAACACTCTGTTAGAAAAGAGGAACAAGGGATACGACGAGAACCAAGAGGTTTAGTGATAAAATAGATATTGAAACCACTCTGGTTAAAACAAGATCGAGAAGGAATAAGAATGATATAATTTGGGCAGCACTCCGACTGAAAGAAGAAGGAGAACTTGATAAGATGAAAAGAGCTTGAAGAGAAAACACCACACTCCGGTTAAAAGGATAATGCAAGAAAAAGAACATGATCTAGACAAAACAAGATGATGGGTCGAAGAGAGCAACATCACAATGCCTTCGAAACGAAAGAATAGAATCCAGATTGTTGGGATAAAGGGATGGAGAAGAAAATGACAACTTCTACCACAAATGAGTTTGGAAAGCACCGTTAAAAAGAAGGATAGAACGGAGTTGTTGGAAAACCAACAATGAAAAGAATAACCTTGTAGTGGACTTATGGAAACATCTCAACATTATGAGGTGAGCTTCTGCCACCAACGGAAACAAACGATTGAATTAAGATCAACAAGAAGATGAAAACTTATTTCACCGAGAGGATAGGAGGAAAACTTGGATCATTGATAAGCACCATAATAGCAAATTCCCTTAGGGGAAGCTTTAGGTGAAATATACCCCAAGATAACTCCAATGAAGAGATTGATGGATTTAAAATACCTCATTCTTGACAACATGTGAAACATGAAACACGAACTCAAATTGTCGAGAATGACATAACACCACCTCAAGTGATAAGGTAGAACGAATTGCACTTCGAAATGCAAGAAGAAGAATACTAGAACTCCTCAAAACAAAACATGTGTTGAACACCATGTTCAATTTTGAGTATAGCTTGGCGGATCATAACTCCGAGAGAAATCTTGAAGAACAATTGAAGAATGAAAAGAATCCTGAGGAAGCACCATGTAGAGCCTCCATGAAGAACTCCGTGAGAAAAGGATGATAAAAGAAAGAGAAGTTGAAAATACAAGGTGAAACCTTGCAGTGATAAGATGAAGCTTTGAAATGAGATAATACAGAAAACTTGGAGCTTCGGATAAGAAAGATGAACAAATGAAATCAAGAATTTTGATGATCCTCCGGAATAAGGAATTGAATTTACTCGATGGGACAAGAATAAGAATTACATTATGCTCATCCTTCACCAATTGAATTGATGACAAGCAATGGATTAGGCATACTACTTATTCTCGTAGAAAGGATTAAGATAGATATGGCGCAAACTTGAGAAGCTATTGATGGAACCACCGGTGGGATTGAAACAACGAATAAATTGATATGATAACAAAGGAAGTGAAATCTTGAACGACACACCATAAGAATTAAAAATGAACATAGCAAAGGCACAAATCACCGGGAAGAATTAGAAAACGAATAAAGATGCTTGACAGAATTTAGATACATTAGAACGAAGAGATCATGAACTGATTAGAGGATATTTCGACGATGCACCGGTGAGATTTGGAAAACAAGAGTTGAACGCTTGAATGAATAATTCTGAGATGATGGGCTCCGAAGAATCAAACTGAAAACATTCCTGAACTGCTCCGGATGGGTGAAAAGAATTCTCACAATCAAAACAATTATGAGGATGGCACGAAGCTAGAACCATGAATCTTGAAGAGAATGGAGCAAGATTAAAGAGAAACTCTTCTTCGGTCTTCAAAATTCGAGAATGACGACGAGAACATCACCATGAATTATTGAAGCACTCCGGAATGAAAATTAGGAAGGTTGAACCAACAATGAAAATAATTTGGAAGATCTTGGAGAAAGACATTTGACTGATGATAAATCATTCTTACGTCAACCTTCGAAAAGAATTTGGGAATATCTCCGGGAAAATAAAGGAGTCAGGTAAGATCCTGGGAAAGACCTGTGGGTTAGGGCCCACTCAAAAGAACCAACGTTGAACAATTGTTTGAAATAGATATTGCACCGGTAGAATTAAATGGCTTGAATGAGATAGCATCCTCAAAAGAACTTGAGTGAATTGAGAATGGAAACTAGAATCTTCTGAGATATCTTCAACACTCCGGAACAATTGAATAGTGAGAAATGGATGATTAAGAGATACACTGACATGAGAAAGCATTTGAAACGATGAAAAGAATACGATCAACACTGAAAACTTGACTTAAATCCACGGAGAAGAAAATTAGAATGGAACAATGATAAGGTTAAAGCTTCCTTAGCGTCTTCATGAGAAATCACCGGATAAAACAATAAAGGAAAAGAATGAAGAAACTTCACTCAATAAAATGGATACTTGATTAAGAAATCTGAGTCCTTGAAGGAAAAGGGTGGGAGGGCGGGAAATCAAAACAACTTGGGTCGGATGAAACGAACACCGTTGAGAAAAAAGCTTAGAATTGATCTTGCGAATGTTGGAATGATCGGATCCACTAGAAGAGAAGCACGCCGGTTGAGAAAAGAATTGACATGACAAGCTCAGTGATCAAGAAGGATTAGTATTCCCATAGAAATATGAGAACACCATTTAGAATGAGGTATGGAATCAACACTTGGCATTGAAGCAACTTGAATAACACAAAACGGAACAAAAACAAAGGATTTGGCTTGCAGAATAAGCCGGAACAAACACATGATAGAGATTTACCCAATCTCATATCATGCATCTGTAGGAAAGATATTCTAGGAGCTACTTGAATTCCACCTATAAACTCCCAAACTTTCTGGTTATGCAATCTGGTGTTGGGGATACAGGGGACACAAAATATATCACCCAAACTAACAATACCTAGATCCAGCTGTATCCATCCGTCAACACATAACCAAGAAACCTTCGGAAATCGTGTACCTCGACCTTCGAAAAACATCCGTTATACAAGTCATGGCAATACTCCCTTTTCGCCACAAGATCTTGGGCTATCAGGGTTATCTCACCAACAACTGCACAAAAGAGATTTCGATGTCGGCAAAACTCAGGTATTCCAGAACTGCAACGATAAAATTGTGACGACAACACCTCGGAGCTCAACTCCCCGGGACACTGCCACAACCCCTAAATGTCAGGAGGCACCAAGAACAATGTTCTCGTCACAAAACCATCGGAACGATTCCAAGATACCCGCGTGATCCTAAAAAAATTTTTAGTGAAATTTGAGGAGAGAAAAGTCAAAACTCTACGTCAGGATACCTCACCAGAGCGACGAAGGGACTGAGGAGTAAAAAGAATCCTACTCTCCGATATATATAATCCTAAGACTCAAAACATTTTCCATTCTAGACTCAACAACGTCAGCAAACAATCAAGTAGGGGGCTCCTAAGTCGGGGAAGGCTCTGATTACCAACTTGAAACGCCCTCGATGCGGCTATATCTCCCACGTGTCGAAGCACGACTTAGAGGCATAACCGCATTGAAAGCAATGTCGCAAGTGAGGTAATCTTCACACAACCCATGTAATACATAAGGGAGAGAGATACATAGTTGGCTTACAATCGCCACTTCACACAATACATGAGTAAAACATTACATCATACAGATACAATCAAGGTCCGACTACGGAACCAAAATAAAAGAAGACTACCCCAAATGCTACACAGATCCCCGATCGTCCCAACTGGGCTCCACTACTGATCAGCTGAAACGAGACAACACAATGCACAAAGATCTTCATCGAGCTCCTCCTTGAGCTCAGGTGCATCACCTGCACGGTTTCATCGGCACCTGCAAACTGGTTTTGGAAGTATCTGTGAGTCACGGGGACTCAGCAATCTCACACCCGCGAGATCAAGACTATTTAAGCTTAAAGGTAGGACAGGGTAGTGAGGTGGAGCTGCAGCAAGCGACTAGCATATATGGTGGCTAACATACGCAAAAGAGAGCGAGAAGAGGAGGCAAAGCACGGTCGAACAACTATGATCAAGAAGTGATCCTGAAACTACTTACGTCAAACATAACTCCAACACCGTGTTCACTTCCCGGACTCCGCCGAGAAGAGACCATCACGGTTACACACGCGGTTGGTGTATTTTAATTAAGATCAACTTCGGGTTTTCTACAACCGGACATTAACAAATTCCCATCTGCCACATAACCGCGGGCACGGCTTTGAAAGTTCAAACCCTGCAGGGTGTCCCAACTTAGCCCATGATAAGCTCTCGCGATCAACGAAGGATATTCCTTCTCCCGGAAGACCCGATCAGTCTCGAATCCGGCTACAAGACATTTCACAGCAATAAAACAAGACCAGCAAAGCCGCCGGATGTGCCGACAAATCCTGATAGGAGTCGCACGTACCTCGGTCTCGTGGCACACCGGATAAGTCAGCCTGAGTAAAACCAGCCCTCGAGTTGCCCCGAGGTGGCCCCGCAGATCTGCTCGGTTCGGACCAACACTCGAAGGAGCACCGCCCGGGGGCTAAAATAAAGATGACCCTCGGGCTCCGAAACCCAAGGGAAAAGGGCATAGGTGAGGCAAATGGTAAAACCAATGTTGGGCCTTGCTGGAAAAGTCTTATTCAAAGCGAACTGTCAAGGGGGTCCCATAAATCACCCGACCGCGTTAGGGACGCAAAATCCGGGAACATAATACCGATATGACGGAAACTAGGGCGGCAAGAGTGGAACAAAACACCAGGCATAAGGCCGAGCCTTCCACCCTTTACCAAGTATATAGATGCATTAATTAAATAAGATATATTGTGATATCCCAACAAGTAAACATGTCCCAACAAGGAACAACATCTCCATGTTCCAACAAGGAACAAACTTCATCTTCACCTGCAACTAACAACGCTATAAGAGGGGCTGAGCAAAGCGGTAACATAGCCAAACAACGGTTTGCTAGGAAGGGATGGTTAGAGGCTTGACATGGCAATGTGGGTGGCATGATATAGCAAGTGGTAGGCATCGTAGCATAGGCATAGCAAGAGAGCGAGCAACTAGCAAGCAAAGATAGTAGTGATTTCGAGGGTATGGTCATCTTGCCTGAAATCCCGCAGGGAAGAAGAACGAGTCCATGAAGAAGACAAACGGACGAAGTCGAATGAATCCTCACAACTCCGAACGGAACCGGCTAACGAGAAAAGCAAACCGAAACAAACAAACAACATAGTAAACACACAATCATAAACATGGCATGATACACAATCAAGTATGATGCATGTCCGGTTTAATGAGGCATGGCATGGCAATATGGACAAACAAAACTACAAGTTAAGTGGAGCTCAATATGCAACGAGTTGCATATTGACGGAACACCACATCAATTATTTAGTTCTCTCTCGGTTAGGTACTCAACAATATTAAATGTTATTAAACATGGCAAGAGGTGAAGCATAAATAAACTATCTATTTAGGCAAGGTTAAATGAGGCCGAAACAACGAACAACAATTCGGAAAATCCTCATGTGCATATTTCGAATTAGGAACTGATCTGACCTAAAGCATATTTTAGAGTTGTTAAACATGCAAAGTAATGCTACCATGTTAAACTAGGCATTTTTCTACCCCATTTACATATAAAGAACATTTAAAATGGAGCTACGGTTATTTAGTTATGAAACAAATCATTTTAGCATGGCAATTAAGCAAATTAAAGCAACAACAATATAAACATTTAAATGTTGTTATCATGATGCGGATGGCATGTGCAAGTTTATGCAATTTTATGAAAACGTTGACATGAGCATGGCATGAAGCATTATGTCACCGTGGTGGAAGAAAGGGGTGCCACGGCAACGAATCCGAAAATGATGCCACGGCAACATTCCGGTTCCGATAACTCGATTGAGATATCGGTGCAAAGGAAAGCGTGAGCGTGTCATGCGAGGATGGTGGGGTGCTCCCTATTACCGGGTTCCCACGGAACGGTGGCATGGCAAAAGAGGGGCATCGCAAGGATGATTCGATCACGGTCGGTCATCTCGGGTTATACCTTCGGAGCGAGCAATCGGGACGGGTCGAGTTTCGTAGAGGGAAGTAGACGTTCACGGGTCGTCGAGGGAAGTAGAGGAAGTAGTCGTTCTCGCGATGATCGTTGAGGGAAGTAGTGGTACACGGCGACGGTAGAGGAAGTAGTGTTTCACGTTCGTTTTTCGAAGAGGTACTTGACGGGTCCGAATCCCTTCGGGGTTGTCGTGGTACTTGCGGTCTCGCGAAGGTAGTCGTACACGGCGTAGGGGGAAGTCGTTGTTCACGTTCGATGGTAGTGGTACATCTCGCCATCGGAAGTAGTTGTTCAAGTCCCGTGGATGTTCGGGGTCCACGGGTCTTCGAGGGTCGACGGTAGTGGTACACGTGTCATCGGGTACTTGTCGCTTCGGTTCGGTGGTCGCCGGTCGTAGTGGTACTTGGCGTTTCGGAGACGACGGTAGAGGTACTTGGCGTTTTCCGGTTCGGGTCTTGGAGAAATCCTCGGAGATGATAGTGGAAGACGAACTTGGCGCCCACGGTCTTGACGTCAACAGTGCCAGGCAGCGGAGAGAACGCACAACAGGGCACGGCAGCCACGGTTCATCCAAAGAGGCAGAGGCGGGGCAGGGGCCCATCTGGTCCCCGGTCGGCAGGACTCCATGGTGCGGCCATGGCGTCGGGCAGGGCCTCCCGAGGTGGGCAGCAGAGGCGACGGGCGGAGCAGAGGGGACGGCTGGGGGCGAGGCCGCAGGCAACCGGCGGGGCAGGTCGAGGGCGGCGAGGAGGGTTGAGGCGCGGCGGATCCGGCCTGAGGGCCGCCGGAGTTGGCCGGGCGCGGCGCCATGGGGAGGCGACGACGCGGACCTGCGGGGCAGGAGCAGAGCAGGAGTCCGGGAGGACCAAGGAGGCACGGCGAGGTGGTCCTGGCCCGGTGGCGAGCCGAACGGAGGCGGGGCGAGGCGAGGACGACGACGAGCACGCCAGGACGGCGGCGCGCGGGACATGGCGATAAGGGAGAAGGGGCATGGCGCGAGGCGGTGGCGCGGGAACGGGTGGCGCCGGTGGAGGGAGGAGGCGGCGAGGCGAATCCCTGGCGATGCGGTCGGGAGGAGGGAACGAGAGGAGGAGAGAAGTGGATCGAGAGGGAGACGGGTTCGGCGCTGCGGAAGAAGGGGATCGAGCGAGTGGGGCGACGAGGGGATCGGGCAGGGGGGTTCGGCGCTGGTGGGAGGGATCGAGGGAGAGAAGATGGGAATCGGGAAGAGCGTGCGGCGCTAGGAGGAGGACGAGGGGAGATGGGGGCCTGGCGCCTAGGGTTAGAGGGGGGCGCGGCTGGGCCTAGGCCTTGGGCCGGCGCGGGGGGTTAGGTCGGCCTGGAGGGGAGGCGCTAGGTGGGCTGGGCCCTAGAGGCCGGCTGGGCTGGGATCTCTTCTCTCCTCTCTTATATATCTTCTTTAGCAGAAAACAGATAAAGAGAAGAAAAGAAAGAGAGGGTTGGGGAAAGGATTTGGACACACGGATAATTTTTCCCGGGCTCACAAAAATATGAAGAATTTAACAAAAATGGCCCGAGGATTTTTGGTGGAACTCCGGAAAATGATGAAATAAAATTGGCAAAGTGCGGAGACCAAACTTGAAGTAGAAAAAGGAACGAAATTATTTTGCAAGTGTGTTATGGTGAATTCCAATTAATGGAATATTTTATATAGCTCCCTAATATTGGGAGGATATGTTATAAAGAGAAGTCAACCTTCCCTCGATTTAAATGGATCGAAAAATCCATGCAATTTATTTAGAAGAGTTTTAAAAAAAATAATGATATGATGGCATGATGACATGATGCAATGCAAAAACAAAACAAACCACACGACAAAACTCGGAAACCCTGGAAGGCAACTGAAGCTCCGGTCTTGGGGCGTCACAACACTCCACCACTACGAGAGGATCTCGTCCCGAGATCTAGGATGGCACCGGAGAAAAGCGGAAGAGGAAGAGGTAAAACAAAGTTGCTTCTCCGACAAACGAGTGAAACCAAAGAACCTTGAGAGGTTGAACAAAATGAAAGAAAGAAAACAACGAAGATGAACAAAGTTGAAAACACTCTGTTAGAAAAGAGGAACAAGGGATACGACGAGAACCAAGAGGTTTAGTGATAAAATAGATATTGAAACCACTCTGGTTAAAACAAGATCGAGAAGGAATAAGAATGATATAATTTGGGCAGCACTCCGACTGAAAGAAGAAGGAGAACTTGATAAGATGAAAAGAGCTTGAAGAGAAAACACCACACTCCGGTTAAAAGGATAATGCAAGAAAAAGAACATGATCTAGACAAAACAAGATGATGGGTCGAAGAGAGCAACATCACAATGCCTTCGAAACGAAAGAATAGAATCCAGATTGTTGGGATAAAGGGATGGAGAAGAAAATGACAACTTCTACCACAAATGAGTTTGGAAAGCACCGTTAAAAAGAAGGATAGAACGGAGTTGTTGGAAAACCAACAATGAAAAGAATAACCTTGTAGTGGACTTATGGAAACATCTCAACATTATGAGGTGAGCTTCTGCCACCAACGGAAACAAACGATTGAATTAAGATCAACAAGAAGATGAAAACTTATTTCACCGAGAGGATAGGAGGAAAACTTGGATCATTGATAAGCACCATAATAGCAAATTCCCTTAGGGGAAGCTTTAGGTGAAATATACCCCAAGATAACTCCAATGAAGAGATTGATGGATTTAAAATACCTCATTCTTGACAACATGTGAAACATGAAACACGAACTCAAATTGTCGAGAATGACATAACACCACCTCAAGTGATAAGGTAGAACGAATTGCACTTCGAAATGCAAGAAGAAGAATACTAGAACTCCTCAAAACAAAACATGTGTTGAACACCATGTTCAATTTTGAGTATAGCTTGGCGGATCATAACTCCGAGAGAAATCTTGAAGAACAATTGAAGAATGAAAAGAATCCTGAGGAAGCACCATGTAGAGCCTCCATGAAGAACTCCGGTGAGAAAAGGATGATAAAAGAAAGAGAAGTTGAAAATACAAGGTGAAACCTTGCAGTGATAAGATGAAGCTTTGAAATGAGATAATACAGAAAACTTGGAGCTTCGGATAAGAAAGATGAACAAATGAAATCAAGAATTTTGATGATCCTCCGGAATAAGGAATTGAATTTACTCGATGGGACAAGAATAAGAATTACATTATGCTCATCCTTCACCAATTGAATTGATGACAAGCAATGGATTAGGCATACTACTTATTCTCGTAGAAAGGATTAAGATAGATATGGCGCAAACTTGAGAAGCTATTGATGGAACCACCGTGGGATTGAAACAACGAATAAATTGATATGATAACAAAGGAAGTGAAATCTTGAACGACACACCATAAGAATTAAAAATGAACATAGCAAAGGCACAAATCACCGGGAAGAATTAGAAAACGAATAAAGATGCTTGACAGAATTTAGATACATTAGAACGAAGAGATCATGAACTGATTAGAGGATATTTCGACGATGCACCGGTGAGATTTGGAAAACAAGAGTTGAACGCTTGAATGAATAATTCTGAGATGATGGGCTCCGAAGAATCAAACTGAAAACATTCCTGAACTGCTCCGGATGGGTGAAAAGAATTCTCACAATCAAAACAATTATGAGGATGGCACGAAGCTAGAACCATGAATCTTGAAGAGAATGGAGCAAGATTAAAGAGAAACTCTTCTTCGTCTTCAAAATTCGAGAATGACGACGAGAACATCACCATGAATTATTGAAGCACTCCGGAATGAAAATTAGGAAGGTTGAACCAACAATGAAAATAATTTGGAAGATCTTGGAGAAAGACATTTGACTGATGATAAATCATTCTTACGTCAACCTTCGAAAAGAATTTGGGAATATCTCCGGGAAAATAAAGGAGTCAGGTAAGATCCTGGGAAAGACCTGTGGGTTAGGGCCCACTCAAAAGAACCACCGTTGAACAATTGTTTGAAATAGATATTGCACCGGTAGAATTAAATGGCTTGAATGAGATAGCATCCTCAAAAGAACTTGAGTGAATTGAGAATGGAAACTAGAATCTTCTGAGATATCTTCAACACTCCGGAACAATTGAATAGTGAGAAATGGATGATTAAGAGATACACTGACATGAGAAAGCATTTGAAACGATGAAAAGAATACGATCAACACTGAAAACTTGACTTAAATCCACCGGAGAAGAAAATTAGAATGGAACAATGATAAGGTTAAAGCTTCCTTAGCGTCTTCATGAGAAATCACCGGATAAAACAATAAAGGAAAAGAATGAAGAAACTTCACTCAATAAAATGGATACTTGATTAAGAAATCTGAGTCCTTGAAGGAAAAGGGTGGGAGGGCGGGAAATCAAAACAACTTGGGTCGGATGAAACGAACACCGTTGAGAAAAAAGCTTAGAATTGATCTTGCGAATGTTGGAATGATCGGATCCACTAGAAGAGAAGCACGCCGGTTGAGAAAAGAATTGACATGACAAGCTCAGTGATCAAGAAGGATTAGTATTCCCATAGAAATATGAGAACACCATTTAGAATGAGGTATGGAATCAACACTTGGCATTGAAGCAACTTGAATAACACAAAACGGAACAAAAACAAAGGATTTGGCTTGCAGAATAAGCCGGAACAAACACATGATAGAGATTTACCCAATCTCATATCATGCATCTGTAGGAAAGATATTCTAGGAGCTACTTGAATTCCCACCTATAAACTCCCGAAACTTTCTGGTTATGCAATCTGGTGTTGGGGATACAGGGGACACAAAATATATCACCCAAACTAACAATACCTAGATCCAGCTGTATCCATCCGTCAACACATAACCAAGAAACCTTCGGAAATCGTGTACCTCGACCTTCGAAAAACATCCGTTATACAAGTCATGGCAATACTCCCGCACTCGCCACAGTACTGGGCTATCAGGGTTATCTCACCAACAACTGCACAAAAGAGATTTCGATGTCGGCAAAACTCAGGTATTCCAGAACTGCAACGATAAAATTGTGACGACAACACCTCGGAGCTCAACTCCCCGGGACACTGCCACAACCCCTAAATGTCAGGAGGCACCAAGAACAATGTTCTCATCACAAAACCATCGGAACGATTCCAAGATACCCGCGTGATCCTAAAAAAATTTTTAGTGAAATTTGAGGAGAGAAAAGTCAAAACTCTCGTCAGGATACCTCACCAAAGCGATTTAGGGACCGAGGAGTAAAAAATCCTACTCTCCGATATATATAATCCTAAGACTCAAAACATTTTCCATTCTAGACTCAACAACGCCAAGCAAACAATCAAGTAGGGGCTCCTAAGTCGGGAAGGCTCGATTACCAACTTGAACGCCTCGATGCGGCTATATCTCCCACGTGTCGAACGACTTAGAGGCATAACCGCATTGAAAGCAATGTCGCAAGTGAGGTAATCTTCACACAACCCATGTAATACATAAGGAGAGAGATACATAGTTGGCTTACAATCGCCACTTCACACAATACATGAGTAAAACATTACATCATACAGATACAATCAAGGTCCGACTACGGAACCAAAATAAAAGAAGACTACCCCAAATGCTACACAGATCCCGATCGTCCCAACTGGCTCCACTACTGATCAGCTGAAACGAGACAACACAATGCACAAAGATCTTCATCGAGCTCCTCCTTGAGCTCAGGTGCATCACCTGCACGGTTTCATCGGCACCGCAAACTGGTTTTGAAGTATCTGTGAGTCACGGGACTCAGCAATCTCACACCATGAGATCAAGACTATTTAAGCTTAAAGGTAGGACAGGGTAGTGAGGTGGAGCTGCAGCAAGCGACTAGCATATATGGTGGCTAACATACGCAAAAGAGAGCGAGAAGAGGAGGCAAAGCACGGTCGAACAACTATGATCAAGAAGTGATCCTGAAACTACTTACGCCAAACATAACTCCAACACCGTGTTCACTTCCGGACTCCGCCGAGAAGAGACCATCACGGTTACACACGCGTTGGTGTATTTTAATTAAGATCAACTTCGGTTTTCTACAACCGACATTAACAAATTCCCATCTGCCACATAACCGCTGGCACGGCTTTGAAAGTTCAAACCCTGCAGGGTGTCCCAACTTAGCCCATGATAAGCTCTCGCGATCAACGAAGGATATTCCTTCTCCCGGAAGACCCGATCAGTCTCGAATCCGGCTACAAGACATTTCACAGCAATAAAACAAGACCAGCAAAGCCGCCGGATGTGCCGACAAATCCTGATAGGAGTCGCACGTACCTCGGTCTCGTGGCACACCGGATAAGTCAGCCTCGAGTAAAACCAGCCCTCGAGTTGCCCCGAGGTGGCCCCGCAGTCTGCTCGGTTCGGACCAACACTCGAAGGAGCACTGGCCGGGGGGCTAAAATAAAGATGACCCTCGGGCTCCGGAAACCCAAGGGAAAAAGGGCATAGGTGAGGCAAATGGTAAAACCAATGTTGGGCCTTGCTGGAAAAGTCTTATTCAAAGCGAACTGTCAAGGGGGTCCCATAAATCACCCGACCGCGTTAGGGACGCAAAATCCGGGAACATAATACCGATATGACGGAAACTAGGGCGGCAAGAGTGGAACAAAACACCAGGCATAAGGCCGAGCCTTCCACCCTTTACCAAGTATATAGATGCATTAATTAAATAAGATATATTGTGATATCCCAACAAGTAAACATGTCCCAACAAGGAACAACATCTCCATGTTCCAACAAGGAACAAACTTCATCTTCACCTGCAACTAACAACGCTATAAGAGGGGCTGAGCAAAGCGGTAACATAGCCAAACAACGGTTTGCTAGGAAGGGATGGTTAGAGGCTTGACATGGCAATGTGGGTGGCATGATATAGCAAGTGGTAGGCATCGTAGCATAGGCATAGCAAGAGAGCGAGCAACTAGCAAGCAAAGATAGTAGTGATTTCGAGGGTATGGTCATCTTGCCTGAAATCCCGCAGGGAAGAAGAACGAGTCCATGAAGAAGACAAACGGACGAAGTCGAATGAATCCTCACAACTCCGGAACGGAACCGAAGCTAACGAGAAAAGCAAACCGGAAACAAACAAACAACATAGTAAACACACAATCATAAACATGGCATGATACACAATCAAGTATGATGCATGTCCGGTTTAATGAGGCATGGCATGGCAATATGGACAAACAAAACTACAAGTTAAGTGGAGCTCAATATGCAACGAGTTGCATATTGACGGAACACCACATCAATTATTTAGTTCTCTCTCGGTTAGGTACTCAACAATATTAAATGTTATTAAACATGGCAAGAGGTGAAGCATAAATAAACTATCTATTTAGGCAAGGTTAAATGAGGCCGGAAACAACGAACAACAATTCCGGAAAATCCTCATGTGCATATTTCGAATTAGGAACTGATCTGACCTAAAGCATATTTTAGAGTTGTTAAACATGCAAAGTAATGCTACCATGTTAAACTAGGCATTTTTCTACCCCATTTACATATAAAGAACATTTAAAATGGAGCTACGGTTATTTAGTTATGAAACAAATCATTTTAGCATGGCAATTAAGCAAATTAAAGCAACAACAATATAAACATTTAAATGTTGTTATCATGATGCGGATGGCATGTGCAAGTTTATGCAATTTTATGAAAACGTTGACATGAGCATGGCATGAAGCATTATGTCACCGTGGTGGAAGAAAGGGGTGCCACGGCAACGAATCCGAAAATGATGCCACGGCAACATTCCGGTTCCGATAACTCGATTGAGATATCGGTGCAAAGGAAAGCGTGAGCGCGTCATGCGAGGATGGTGGGGTGCTCCCTATTACGGGTTCCCACGGAACGGTGGCATGGCAAAAGAGGGCATCGCAAGGATGATTCGATCACGGTCGGTCATCTCGGGTTATACCTTCGAGCGAGCAATCGGACGGGTCGAGTTCAGAGAGGGAAGTAGACGTTCACGGGTCGTCGAGGGAAGTAGAGGAAGTAGTCGTTCTCGCGATGATCGTTGAGGGAAGTAGTGGTACACGGCGACGGTAGAGGAAGTAGTGTTTCACGTTCGTTTTTCGAAGAGGTACTTGACGGGTCCGAATCCCTTCGGGGTTGTCGTGGTACTTGCGGTCTCGCGAAGGTAGTCGTACACGGCGTAGGGGGAAGTCGTTGTTCACGTTCGATGGTAGTGGTACATCTCGTCATCGGAAGTAGTTGTTCAAGTCCCGTGGATGTTCGGGGTCCACGGGGTCTTCGAGGGTCGACGGTAGTGGTACACGTGTCATCGGGGTACTTGTCGTTTCCGGTTCGGTGGTCGTCGGGTCGTAGTGGTACTTGCCGTTTCCGGAGACGACGGTAGAGGTACTTGGCGTTTTCCGGTTCGGGTCTTGGAGAAATCCTCGGAGATGATAGTGGAAGACGAACTTGGCGCCCACGGTCTTGACGTCAACAGTGCCAGGCAGCGGAGAGAACGCACAACAGGGCACGGCAGCCACGGTTCATCCAAAGAGGCAGAGGCGGGGCAGGGGCCCATCTGGTCCCCGGTCGGCAGGACTCCATGGTGCGGCCATGGCGTCGGGCAGGGCCTCCCGAGGTGGGCAGCAGAGGCGACGGGCGGAGCAGAGGGGACGGCTGGGGGCGAGGCCGCAGGCAACCGGCGGGGCAGGTCGAGGGCGGCGAGGAGGGTTGAGGCGCGGCGGATCCGGCCTGAGGGCCGCCGGAGTTGGCCGGGCGCGGCGCCATGGGGAGGCGACGACGCGGACCTGCGGGGCAGGAGCAGAGCAGGAGTCCGGGAGGACCAAGGAGGCACGGCGAGGTGGTCCTGGCCCGGTGGCGAGCCGAACGGAGGCGGGGCGAGGCGAGGACGACGACGAGCACGCCAGGACGGCGGCGCGCGGGACATGGCGATAAGGGAGAAGGGGCATGGCGCGAGGCGGTGGCGCGGGAACGGGTGGCGCCGGTGGAGGGAGGAGGCGGCGAGGCGAATCCCTGGCGATGCGGTCGGGAGGAGGGAACGAGAGGAGGAGAGAAGTGGATCGAGAGGGAGACGGGTTCGGCGCTGCGGAAGAAGGGGATCGAGCGAGTGGGGCGACGAGGGGATCGGGCAGGGGGGTTCGGCGCTGGTGGGAGGGATCGAGGGAGAGAAGATGGGAATCGGGAAGGCGTCGGCGCTAGGAGGAGGACGAGGGAGATGGGGGCCTGGCGCCTAGGGTTAGAGGGGGCGCGGCTGGGCCTAGGCCTTGGGCCGGCGCGGGGGTTAGGGTCGGCCTGGAGGGGAGGCGCTAGGTGGGCTGGGCCCTAGAGGCCGGCTGGGCTGGGATCTCTTCTCTCCTCTCTTATATATCTTCTTTAGCAGAAAACAGATAAAGAGAAGAAAAGAAAGAGAGGGTTGGGGAAAGGATTTGGACACACGGATAATTTTTCCCGGGCTCACAAAAATATGAAGAATTTAACAAAAATGGCCCGAGGATTTTTGGTGGAACTCCGGAAAATGATGAAATAAAATTGGCAAAGTGCGGAGACCAAACTTGAAGTAGAAAAAGGAACGAAATTATTTTGCAAGTGTGTTATGGTGAATTCCAATTAATGGAATATTTTATATAGCTCCCTAATATTGGGAGGATATGTTATAAAGAGAAGTCAACCTTCCCTCGATTTAAATGGATCGAAAAATCCATGCAATTTATTTAGAAGAGTTTTTTAAAAAAATAATGATATGATGGCATGATGACATGATGCAATGCAAAAACAAAACAAACCACACGACAAAACTCGGAAACCCTGGAAGGCAACTGAAGCTCCGGTCTTGGGGCGTCACAGCCAGGCTCCGTTTCGTGGAAGGCTGGATTTCCGGACGCAGGGGGTTACAAAACCCATGAGAGGAGGAAGAAACTGGAGCAGAGCCTAATGCAGGCGCTGCACGAAAGGGTAATGGGGCTAGAGGAACGAGAAGAGGAACAAGAAGCAGTAGATCACAACAAACGACCTGCCGAAGCTTCCCCCGAAGCTACCCCGCCATCTCAGCAAAGAAGCAGCGTGGCTTCCACCGAGCTTCTTCAGCCAGAGCAGCATGCCTTGTCGGCTCCTGCCAGCTATCCCGTGGATGCTATCACGGATGCTGAAAATTGCCACCTTATGGCGCAATGGAGCAATTTGAAGGTCAAGGCGGCTGTTGGCTCTGTTTATCCTACTAAACCCGACTCAACTTTTCACTGTCGGCCGATTCCAGAAGGATATGCTAAGGTGATGGTCGATGAAATAACGGAGGGCTTTGAGGACCTCCGGCTTGACCACCCTACCGGTGAAGGGGAGTATCGGCTGGGTTCTGCTCTGAAGAATCCATGCCTATGGCGGAAGGATCTCATCAACCTTCCGAACTGGACGCCTCCGCCTCCTCCTCCTCCTCCGCCGAGTCAGGGCACTCCGCCTCCTCCACCGCCTCCTCCTCCGGCGAGTGACGATCAGGGCACTCGGCCGGCTCCTTCTCCGGCCCGTGGCGGCACTCCGCCTCCTTCTCCGCCTGCACCGGCGCGCCCGAGCAGCCAGCCTCCTCCTTCTCCGCCTCGTCAGCAAGGGCGGAAGAGACCCGCCGCCGCTCTGGCTGCTCCGGCGCGTCGTAGTCCTTCTCCTCCGCCTCGTAAGCAAGGAAAGAAGACATCCGCTCCGTCTGCTCTGCCGGCGTCTAGCAGTACAGCCAAAGGCGGGAGGAGATACAGATTCGGTCCTTCTCTGAAGACTCCAGAGAAGTTACCGTACGAGAGGAGCGAGGAGGAAAACGCGAAGATCGCGCAGACCGAAGTGGATGACTGGTTTCAAGGGTTGAAAGCAAAGAGACATCCACCTCCGGAGGAGAAGGTAGATAGGGTGAAAGCGAAGCGCACTCTGGCTGCCCTGACAAAACCACCCAAGTCTCCGTCGAAAGGCAACTATGAGCGCATTATTGGAAAGGCATTTGCCGAAGCGGAGAGGACGTGAAGTACTGTCAGTGATCAAAGGATGAAAGAACGACGAGCTGGGAAACAAATTGCCCAGCTCGGCGAACAAGCGAAGCAATCGTGCCCCCCGCTCAAGGTGCCTGCTAGCGACATCGTCGATCCGAGGATGGTGCCCGGTTATGGCAATCCTGCAGATTACCTGCCCGACGATGTACATTATGATTTCTTGGAGGTGCAGATACAAAGATACGAGTACGGGAAGCCTCTCGTCAAAGATGAAAGTTCTCTATCAACGATGATGCGAAGATTGCATGATTGGTACATGAAAACCTGCAAAGAGTCTGAGGGGAGGAGTACTTTGTATGTGAGAGTTAAAAAGGAGCATGACCTCCTTGGAATTGAACTGTTGCCTATTCCATTTGAGTAGTTCTATCAGTTTTTCAATCAATTGGCCCTCGATAAAGCAACGGTCACCTGCTACTGTCTGTAAGTAGTACTACTTCTGTCATTAAGTCTCTATATTTAACTCAGCCCTTTCATTGCATGTATTTATAATTATCCTCACTATATTATGCAGATTGAAGATCGCCGAATTGAAGAAAAGACAAGTGGGTGATATTGGGTTCATTAACACATATCTCATAGATGCAACTGAGGTTAAATTTCGTGCCGAAGATACCGAGGCCAACTTGCTACAATCGTTGGTAATAAATGAACACAAAGATATAATACTCTTTCCTTACAACTTCAAGTGAGTGTTACTGTCTTGTGGCATATTCGGTTTCCCTTATTAGTCTAGGTTATAGTAATGTAATATTGATGAGTTATGCATGCGTGCGCAGGTACCACTATATTCTCCTAGAGATTAAGCTTGAGCAGGGAGTAGTAACTGTCTTAGACTCGAAACGAAAAGATCCCAAGGAGTATGCGGACATGACCGAAATGCTCGAGAAGTAAGTTAAATCGATCATTATCCACCATATCAGCAACTTTGTTCATTTCTGATATCAAGTAATTGTTTTCTTTGTATGGCAGGGCTTGGAGAAAATTCACCAAAAAAGCTCCGGGACTACCAAAGAAGCTGCAATTTAGACACCCGAAAGTAAGTACTATATAGTAGCATATTCCACGCGCATCTCCTAGTGATTCAAGCGCTAGTTTCATCAATACCATTTAGCATGCTTGCTAATTATCAGTTTGATTGACCTCTGTTTCTTGTAAAGTGGTTGTGGCAGGAACAAGGGAATGATTTCTGTGGATACTACGTTTGCGAGTCCATCCGCCACACGACCTGTGAGAGGGGCTACTCCGACAAACAATATGAAGTGCGTAAATAAAAATATTCACAATTTTATTTTATTATCATCATTTGTGTTGAGTTTCATTCATTCATTCATATATATATATATATATATATATATATATATATATATATATATATATATATATATATATATATATATATATATATATATATTGACCCTTTCTTAAAATTAGATGTTTCGGAAGCGGGATGAACTCCTAGCACCAGATCGCATGCGAGCAATTCAAGAGGAATTGGCGGCATTCTTTCTTGACCACGTGATCGCTGAAGACGGAAATTACTATGTGGACCACGCGTCCGTATTGTAAAAGATAATTATTGTATATATGTAGCCGGTAGTGTCGGATAGATATACGAGAACTTTTTGTTCGACCAATCTCTCGGAGAAGGAGAGGTTTTTCGATATCACTTCTCTCTGTATGCATATATGTTCATGACGATCTTCTGTTTGCTTAATTACTAGCTAGCTAGCGTGTCTAGCTAGTCCTCTCTATACGTATGTATAGTACGTAGCGTCGACCAAGCACAGACAAAAGAGAGGACACTTTTCTCTATTAATTAGCTAGCTATAGCACAATATATGAAACACCTAAATTAACCCCCAAAACCCCCAACCCCCTTAAAAAAAACAAAACCACAGCCATAGAAATGCTGACGTGGATGCCTATTGGTCCCGGTTGGTGCCACCAACCGGACCAAAGGCCCTCCTGCTGGGCTCAGCGGACAGGCCACGTGGAGGCCCATCAGTCCCGTTCTGGATTGAACCGGGACTAAAGGGCCAGGGTATTAGTACCGACCCTTTAGTCCCGGTTCATGAACCGGGACTAAAGGCCCTCACCAACCGGGTCAATAGGCCTTTTTTTTACTAGTGTTTGAACCGGGACTGATGCCTGCTGATCCCCGGCCGGCATCCGAGCCGCTCGAACCATGACTAATGTTAACTTTAGTCCCGGTTCATAAAGCGACCGAGACTATTGCTCCTATCCGGCTGGATCCAAAGCCCTGTTTTCTACTAGTGATGCAATGCAGGCTCCATCAACGGAGGAGATTAATCAATCTAGTGGAGCCAGCATCTACGGTGTTTTCCATGCACTTGTGCTGTTTGCTGAAATGCGTAGCCTCTACAGTCCAGATTAGATACACTCACACTCCCTAATGAATGAATTATAATGGTCTTGTGTAAAGTATCAAGCCTTCTTTGCAAATGGAAGCTTCCTTTCAAAATTGGTGTTTTTATATGGGTGGTTTTTGGAAGATAAAAATAAAGCATTTTAACCAAAGACAAAATACTCAAATTGGGTGCAGATAAAATCGGAAAAATTCTCTTCTATAGCAGATATGAAACTATGGATCTCTTATTTCTGAATTTTTCGTTTCCTAAGTTCATATGGAGCAATTTTCCATGTGCATTCAACTTGAAAACTGTACATAGTACTATTCATGGCTTATCTAGATCCTTGGCTATCTAGATTGAGGAAGCAAGATAATTTCTCTATTACTGTGGGGTTGGCTGCTGTATTATGGACGATTTGGAGTACCCTGATGCATGTTTTGAGAACAAAAAAGGCATCCAGTCATTCTGTTCTGATTCATATGGTTGCTATTGGTTAGGTCAATTCTGCAGATAAGGTAGGAAAAGAGAGAGGTGCTGATTTGGGGAGTATAGCTCAATGTGCAAATGGCAAATGAAATATTTTAGGCTCTCGAGGATGGCAACCTGGATTCATTCGAGTGACAGCTTTGCAACAACGAAAGTGAAGAGAGGAGGCAACATTCTGAAGCCCCTCTTGCCATTTGTGGCCTCTTCTGGCTTATTAGTAATTGATGCTTTTGCGATGCCTATAATGCTGATGATGGATGGGGGCTGCCCACTCTCATCTAGCGGTGACATGTTTGGTTGCGCAGCTGGTGAGACACCAAACTTCAGTTCCTAGTTATCTGTGGTTTTCGGACGCTCTCGGGTGATGTAAGCATGTGAAGTATCTTTTTTCCCTTAAATCAAGGACACGCCACATCCTCGTGTATGTCCAAACAATGTAGGATCCACTCGAGTTATCAACAAATCCACCTGCAGACCGGTCGTAGTTCTCTTTCACTATATCGGGTTTGAGAAACTTCGCATTGGGATGCTGCATTCTGGCCTGGTGCAGCGCTTGCTTCGCTTCCTGCACTTCCCTGTAGTTGATGTTAGCACAGTCATGGTAACAGGTGACGGCCTCCAGCAAAGGACATCTATCATTCCACGGCTTCAAGCTGTTGGCCGCGTCCTTTCTTCCAGCGTTGGCATTGTATCCGTGCGCCACAAGTATCGGCAATGCTCCTTCTCCAATAGTCATCTCTACCTTCTTGCGTGCACAAGACTCTCAGCTTCTGAAACTCGTCCTGCCAAAAGTATATGATATGTACTTTTCCTCCTTACCCCAGAGAACAAGGCCCAAGAGGGACGGTAACCTGCCAATGGTTTGAATATGCTGAACTTCTACCACCTCCACATGCAAATACAGATTAGAGAGGAGTGGAACACTGAAATAATTGATCCACGATGACATCCTTGGTATAATTATGCTAAACAGAATTATTGAATGGAGCTTCATATTGGACACCTAACTATGGATCTTGGGCAAGTCTCACCGAGACTCCATCAGATCCATCATTCAACCTTTATGTTTTTGCACAACACCACTTATCTTGTTGTTTGTTGTGCAACACCATGAATGATTCAAGGAATTTGCTGATGTCATTGGGTGTGTGTATGGGGAGTCATTTTATCTCCCGGTGCAACCAATGGGTATGTTTGGTAGTGGGCATAAAAAGCCGGATTGGCTATCCAAAATCTTGCAACACCCCAAAAATGACAAAAAAAAACAGGCCGGCCCTTGCAACGAGAGGCTAGACCAAGAAAAAGGGAAAAGCAACGCCCGAGCGACAGCCACGAAGGACACCAATCAACTTTTTGCACCATATTTACTGTGGAATAGATCCTTTTTTTTAATTTGAGGACTGTGGAATAGATGCAATGGTTAATCCCGGCCGGCGGATCTCCGGATCTGGTGTGGCGGCTCCATTGGCAAGGCACGGCCGGCTAGCAGGCATGTGGGCGGTGGATCTGGTGTCCCGGCCGCGCGGGCGGCGGGATCCGGTGGTCGTTGGTGGCCGGCGGCGGCTTCTGCGGCGGTCGGTGCGCGTGATCCGGCGCCTCCCCTCCTCCCCTGTTCGGCGTGCGGGCCAGCCTGGTCGGGCCGCGCTTCGTCTTGGTCGCCGGTTCTGTACAGGAGGCGCTGCTGGTTTACGTCCGTTGCTTGGAGATGGTTCTGAACAGAGAGGGGGATCTAGTTCGGGCGAAATCCCTGGCCAGCCATGACCGGGCGCGCTGACAGCGACGCCTGAGGGTGCCGTCCCCCTCCGTGGAGCCGTCGGTATGGACTGATCTCCTCACTTCACCTTCCCCTAGGTATCCCGGGCGAAAGCCCTAACTTTGTTGGGCGGCGGCAGCGCTCACGGCGCCGTTCCCTTCTTGAAGGCGCCGCTTTGGGAACCTTGGGGTTGGGTGGCGCTTGTGGGTGGTGGGCGATTTCGGTGGTGCGGCCCTAACCTAGCATGGATTTACGTCCGTTGCTTGGAGATGGACTCGCGTAGGTGGAGCTCGTCGGCTGGCGTCGTGGTGGCGTCAATGTCGGAGGACCTGCCATGGCTCGCGTAGGTGGAGGTCATCGTTTGGCGTCGTGGTGGCGTCGATGGAGGAGGACCTGCCAAGGTTGTCACCTCAATCTGCTCCGAAGATGTACCAGTGGAAGATGACGGCGACGACACATGTGAGTGCGTCGGACCGGTTTGAGCCCCGGACCCGGCAGATGGCTTGGTCGGGGCCTCCGGCTTTAGATGTTAGGCTTAGGTGAGAGGTCTGGGTATGTGGCCCAGCTTGCACCCCTTCATCATTTGGATAGGAGTAGCGGCAGATGTTGCCCAGATGGCGGATTCAGGCATATTGTTGTTCTACTTGTAAGGTCCTCGAGAATAATCAATAAAATGGCCGCATGCATCTCCCAGATGCAGAGGCGGGGTCATCCTCCTTTTCTAAAAAAAAAAATATATCTTAGATGTGAGATCCTTAAAAAAATCTGAATGCCACTTAGCAATTTCGTTTGTCTTATGCCTAAAATAAGAACGTTCACCGGTTATGGCACTCCTGCATTAGATAGCATCAGTGTGGAAAAGATCAAACATTACATCACAGCTACACACTCAGATTCGCCTTCGTTCGTCCTATTGCCCTGCGGGACGTAGAAACAATCGCCAGGGCGAAACAAACAAGCTGTGCTAGCTGTGACGGAGAAGAAATGGTTTTCCTGTCTATCCTTTTCATTAGTCCAAAAACTTTGGTGTTGTCTACAAACGTTGGTAGTACCGTACGTACTTAGTAGCGGCCGGCTGTAGCGCTCCCCTGTCTTGAGTCGTTCGCCATCATTCCAACGCATGCTGATTGGGTTAACCCGTGAACTCTGGTTTCATCTACAATTTTGTCTTAACTGGCATATCAACCATGTCCTTGGTGATGTCGTAGTAGCCGCTCGGCTCCTTCGACTCGTCCACCACCATTCTAATACTACATGCTGATTGGGTCATCTGATTGGGCCTTGCTAGCTTGGCCGTTCTTATAATATACTCCTACCTACTCCCTCCGTCCGGAAAAACTTGTCATCAAAATGAATAAAAAAGAAATGTATCTAGACGTATTTTAGTTCTACTAGATTTTTATCCATTTTGATGACAAGTATTTTCGAACGGAGGGAGTAATAGCCAGACATGAGGACCTTAACTTATTCTCCGCTCGGCCACCTTACTAACTGCAACCTGGCATGTAGTCTACGTATATAGGTGGACGATTAACGGCAGCTACCTTGTTTTGCAAGCAAGCCAAAGTGTTAGCTTCTCATTCAGGATATAAGGAAATTAAGGGAGACATAGAGAGGAATTAATAAGCTATATCAAGCAAGAGATAAGTGGGAGAGGCGAAGAGGGTGAGAGTTGAGCATGGAATTTGCAACGGGGGCGATGGGCACCCTCCTCCCTAAGCTAGGGGAGCTGCTCAAAGAGGAGTACAACCTACAGAGGAGTGTGAAGCAGGGTATCAAGGACCTCACGTCCGAGCTCAAGCACATGCACGCAGCCCTTGTAAAGGTTTCGAGTGTGCCACTAGACCAGCTTGACCCGCTGGTCCAAATTTGGGCTAGCGAGGTCAGGGAAATGTCCTACGCCATAGAGGACAGCCTTGACTCCTCTATGGTGCGCATCAAGGGTCTTGAGCCAACCAGGCCTCACACGTTCATGGGCTTCATCAACAAGACCATGAATGAAATCACCATGCTCAAGGCTCGCCACGAAATGGCTAGCGGCATCAACGACATCATGGTCCAAGTCAGGAAGGTGAAAGAACGGTATGATAGGTACAAAATTCATGATGTTATTTCTCAATTTCCAACTGTGATAGATCCTCGTCTCTCGGCTCTGTACAAGAAGGTGTCTGACCTTGTTGGTATTGATAAGCCAATGGACGAGCTACTGAAGATGTTGTCCGAGGACCTTGACATATCCGGAAAAAGTCTCAAAGCAATCTCGATCGTTGGGTTCGGAGGATTGGGTAAGACAACTCTTGCTAAAGCTTTGTATGACAAGCTTAAGAAGAGATTCGTCTGTACAAGTTTTGTTCCAGTGGGTCAAAATCCTGACGTAAAGAAAGTTCTTCGGGATATCCTCCATGAACTTGACAAAAGAATGTATATAAACATCACTTCAACGCAAATGGATGTAAGGCAGCTTATAGACGAGCTAAAGGGATTCCTCATGAACAAAAGGTACGCGAATCCCCCTCTCCCTAACCTATGATAATCAATGCCATATTTGTGTTACATATGCACAATTCTAGCTTGTACCGTGTATTTTGCTAGTGGGTCACATCTAATACTTACATGATCTGCGGGTCACTACGCTTTCTCCCTTTTATTATAATTCTAATAGGATTCTAATATACACGTATACAACAGAATACACACATATAAAATATAAGTATCTGGACCATAAGTGATGGCTTTATGTGAATCATAGGTTTAAATAGCAGGTTATGCAAAATAGTGGCACCCTAGTCAAATAGCTATAGTTCGGCTATCACCAACTATTGTGTAACTTTACTAGACAATTCTACATCAATACCATTTAGCAGCACCCTGCACAAACAGCCATGGCGTTGCTATACCCAGCTATTCAAAATTTATATGTGAATATAGGAACAAAACACTCAACAACATGTGAACATTTAACTCACAAATGACATTAATGTGAACAAAATATTTGACAAATAGCTTAGTGAATACATATAAGTTTTGCATTTCCGTCGTGTTCCAGAGCTACCTTTCCTCCCTCCTTACATTTTTTACCTTTACATACTATACTTAATTTTCTGAGGCAGATCATGGATGGATGACATGGATCCTCTTAAAAGTTTAGCTGATTCAAGTTTTTCTATTTGTTGCAAGGTACTTGATTGTTATTGATGATATATGGGATATATCAACATGGGAAATCATTAAGTATGCTTTGGAGGACAGTATGCCTGAAAGTAGAATAATTGTAACTACTCGTATTTGTGAAGTTGCCGAAAAAGTAGGTGGTGTTTACAACATTAAACCACTTTCGGAAGAAAAGTCGAAAGAGTTGTTATATACAAGACTATGGGGTGGTAATGGCACAAATCCTGATGACGAGTCCACGCAAGTGTCCACCAAAATTTTAAGGAAATGTGGCGGTGTCCCATTATCTATAATTACAATTGCTAGCTTGTTTGTTGATAAACGCCAAGAGGACTGGCCAAAGTTGTACGACTCTATTGGATTTGGCCATGAGGACAATCAAGCTATTAAGAACACAAGAAAGATATTGTCGTTTAGCTATTACGATCTTCCATCTTGCCTGAAGAACTGTTTGTTGCACCTAAGCATCTTTCCAGAAGATCATTATATTAACAAAGGGCAGTTGATATGGATCTGGATTGCAGAAGGTTTTATCCCTTGTGAACAAGGGTTAAGATTATTTGACATCGGGGAGAGCTATTTTAACCAGCTTGCAAATAGAAATATGATCCAATTGGTACAGGAGGGCACCAGCACCACTACATATGAGGGTTGCCGTGTTCATGACATGGTGCTTGATCTAATACGCAACTTGTCAAGTGAATTAAACTTTGCTACAGTACATGATAATGACAAGGGCCTTCACACATATTCACCAAGTAAGAGCATCACTATTCGTAGATTAGCTATCCACGGAAGAAGTACAGAGCAGCACCCAATTCACATAGAAATGGGACACGTGAAGTCACTAAATGCGACGTTATGCACTGATAGTAGATTGCTTCAACTTTTGAGCTTTAAAGTGTTACGAGTACTAATCCTGGAGGAATGTAATTTTTCGGGGTCAGCTTGTCGCCTTGAGCATCTTGGGAAGTTGGTTCAGTTAAGGTACCTAGGGTTGGTTAACACACGTATTGTGGAACTCCCGGTGGAAATAGGACATGATCTCAAGTTCCTGCAAACCTTGGACGTATGGGGGAGTCGCATGGAAGTACTGCCGCCCTCCGTCGGCGATATGACCAAACTGATGTGCCTGCGCACCTTGTGTGACACAAGCGTGATGTTTAAGATAGGGAAGCTAACGTCACTGGAACATCTTGAGCTTTACTCGGTGGACGAGTGTCCAAACTTTGTCACAGATCTGGGAAAGCTAACGGAGATGAGGGTATTAGCTATCCATTTTAATAAAATGCACGAAGGTGTAAATACGGCTTTGGTGCAGTCATTGGGCAACCTGTGCAGAATTCAGATTTTGAATGTCATGTCTGTGATGGAGGAGTACAATGATGATGGAGCCTGGGAAGCCTGGGCACCGCCTCTACAACTCCGTGAGCTATCATTGTTTGGCATATGCTTACCCAGGCGTCCATTGTGGATGGATTCCCCTTGTGTTCCGCATCTATGCCACTTGTGGTTCAAAGTAGAAGTGGCACAAGAGAATGATCTGCGTATCTTTGGGAGGTTGCCATCGCTGCGCTACCTCAACCTCAAGATAATTCACAACCTAAAATATACTATTGGCAGTGACGAGTTTCAAAACTTGAGACATCTCGAAACAAGTGCAAGGATCATATTTAGCATAGGGGGAGGAGCGTTGCCAATGCTTGAAACATTGGTATGTTTTATGGACGTGGGAGAGCAGGATGTTGGCGGATTGGTGCCAGGGAACATGCCTCTCCTCCAGAATGCCAGGTATAGGATTGACTGTAGGGGTTGCAGTAGGCTGGAGGTGGAGGTAACCGAGTTAGCGCTACGGCATGCGGCCACAGAAGTCCACCCCAACAGTCCCGACATGTTTACAGAACGACATTACTATGAGGTACGTACGTACATTTGTGTGCTAACCATAATTTCCCATGAATTCTGTGTCTTACAACCTCCAAATTCCTGCCACATTATGTCCTCAATTAAGGTCCAATGACGACAACGATGACAATGATGAGGTTGCTTCCACCGGAGACGAGGAACAGGAGGTATGCATGTGTGTTTCACATATACTGTACCTAAGCTTCTTTATCCGCATATATCATCACGTGGTGCATATCAATCCAGTATATAAATATATTTTTTCTTTCTTAGTGCAAGTATGATGATGACAAAGACGAGGATTGCGCTCCTGAGGGATGAGCTCCTGCTCATACAAGCTGCACTTCTGACGGTGTCCGATGTGCCACTAGACCAGCTTGATCCGCTGGTCAAAATCTGGGCAAACGATGTCAGGGAGCTGTCATTTGCCATCGAGGACAGCCTCGACCCCTTCATGGTGCGTGTTGAGGGTCTTGAGCCGACCAAGCCACGCACCTTCTTTGGGTTCATCAAGAAGACCTGCAAGAAGGTCAACAAGCTCAAGATTCGTCGCAAAATAGCCAACGACATCGAAGACGTCAAGATCCAAGTTAGAGAGGTGAAGGAGCGGTTTGACAGATACAATGATGTTATTGGTAATACCAGTGCGGCAACAAGTATTATGTACGAAGTGAACAGCAAGCAAGCCATTCCCCTGGACGTAGGAAGACCAAAGGCAAGACAAAGGGATGGAAAGAGAGATGAATCTTGCGCAACATGTAAATTGGAAAACCTGTCTCAATCACGCGCAACTTGTATCCTAAAATACATCTGGAACTCAATTACTGAACTAATCAGAGATGGTTAAGAATCTGTGGGTTTATTCCCATATTACTAGATTTCTTGCACTGTCGTACTAATAGCCAACATCGCTGGGGCCGTCGGTGTTCTTCACTCACCATCTGATGAAATGGATGCAGTCGGTGCCGTCGTCGAGCGTGAAGGACACGTACGTGTTCCGCTCCGCCTTGCAGCTAACCATCCCATCCTCATGAGACCGACCTGCAGATCCCCAACCCAAATACGAAACTATGTAAGCAATCAATCCCGATGAACAACCAAGATGGGTGATTCCTTACTCACATGGGCTCTCCGTCGGATGGAGCTGGATCCGTGCCCGCCGCCGGTGACCTCGGGGACTTCCAAATCCTGCTGTCGGCCCCACCGCCGGTGACTTCGGGGACTTCCAAGTCCAGCCGTTGGTCCCGCTGCCACCGCTGCCGCCTCGGCTTGAGGGGTAGGACTGGTGGAGATCTGAATGGTAAGGGGAGGGGAATGGTGGGGAGCGGCCCGGCGTGGGGTGGTTCAGCGCCGGCGGCGGTGAAGCGGCGCGGGGTGGTTCAGCGCCGACGCCGGTGGAGTGGCACGAGGAGGATAGGTAGAGTGGCGGCGGCTGAAGGTTGGTAGGGGAGGAGCTGGGAGAAGGGTAATTAGGGTTAGGCTGGCGTGGACTCTGCAGTTAAATGGGCCGGCTCGAAAATTTCAACACCCCGCGCTGGCGACTTAAAATTTTCTTTCGCCGCGCGCGCGCTCTCAGTTTCGGTTTCTTTACATTTGACTGACCTGTGGGCCAAACAAATGGCACATCAGCTAGAACCATCCATGACGGTCCAAATGGTATATGAAGAAAAAAAGGCTAGGCCCGACTAGGCGCAGCTGGTCGATCCATGACAGTTTTTGTGATGGTCCCTCAAAGTCTGTCATAAAGGGGCTACTGTTTTCAGGTCCATTTGTATCTTGCTTATATGTGACGGTTTTCATGACGGTTCTTGTGAACATCACCAGAAATCCGTCATGGATTAACATACTTCTTGTAGTGAAAGGTTGATCCCCGGCTTTTAGCTCTATACGACAAAGTATCTAACCTTGTCGGCATCGGCGAGGCTATCGATGAGCTAACAAAGAGGCTGTCCAAGAGCGATGATGTGGCCCAGCAACAGCTCAAGACTGTTTCTGTCGCTTGGATTTGGAGGCCTGGGCAAGACAACTATTGTTAAGGCAATATATGACAATCTTAAAAAGGAATTTAATTGTGGGGGTTTTGTTATAGTGGGTCGGAATCCTGACAAGAAGAAAGTCCTTAGGGACATCCTCCATGAACTTGACAAGCAAAGGAACATCACTGAATCAAAAATGGATGAAAGACAACTCATCGACCAGCTCCAAGAATTCCTTGGAAACAAGAGGTACGTGTTACTCCCATCATTTCTAGCCATTACCGATATGTGGTTCTATAGTGTTGTGTCAATTGTTTTAAATTTTACCAAAAAAGACTTTTGCCCCGCTTTATATAAAAACCAACGATCAACAACACACGGTAAAAACTCACGACCCACAAGGCCACAACACATGCACACATACACCCAAGGCAGGGTACATAGGCACTGAGCGCAGCAACACCATCCCTAGCACTACATGAGCAGCCGGGGGCTACAGTCGTGAACACGCCACCGCGAAGAAGTGAAGCCGCATAAAACAAACTGTGGGCTCCAAGGCGGCGCCTTGAGAAAGTGGACGACACCTGAGCGCCGCACCGCCTGATCCGAGGATCGGAGTTTCCCGTGGTGCAACACAACTGGCAATGAGAGCCACGATGACGCCTTCAAGAAGGGAACGAGCTTCACCGCCACCGTGCGTTCGAAGATAGAGCAGGTTTTCACCCCGGCCATCACTCACCACACCCCAGCTACCACGCCGCCCACACGGTCGTGGCAACTAGGCAAGACCCAACCACGGGGTCTGCCCATGAGCACTGTGGAACCACCATCAAGGCCGCCGCC
The DNA here is from genome assembly GCA_021605205.1 of Aegilops longissima. Lineage (NCBI taxonomy): Eukaryota > Viridiplantae > Streptophyta > Magnoliopsida > Poales > Poaceae > Aegilops > Aegilops longissima. Next base: position 40,999 of record JAHIAM010006362.1, on the reverse strand, counting down.
CCGACATCCAAGCCCTTGACGTCACCTCACCCGAGACAGGCCGCTACCCCAACCAAAGATACAGGCGGAAAGGACCCGCCTTTTGCACCCCTGGGTGGCCCGCAGTGCCGCGACCCAATAGGCCGACCAAAACTAGCCTCCATCGACCCATCCTGCTGCACCGGGCGCAAGATGAGCTCGGTCCTGCCGCCGGGCGCTAGACGAGCAGGGTCCTGCTGCTGGGAGCGAGACGAGCTTGATCCTGCTGCCGTGTGCGACACGAGCTCGGTCCTGCTACCAGGTGTTAGGCGAGTGATGGACCTCTAATTAACGGTAAATTCTTTAAATGTGAACTAAAAATAATGTCATTGCATTGTAGTGAAAATAGATTCATGCCAATATTTTCTATGACTAGTTACTTAGATAACTGTAGACGTATAAACGATCAAAGTTGCTTCATTGGGGATTGTATGAAATCTGACCACTGTCTATTGGGAATGCAAGGAGTAAAACTTTAGATAGCACATAAGTGGAGCACATTTTCATAGTGAGAAGTGGATATATATTGTAGTTTTTGTCAATGTTGGGGATATCGCTTATCGGAAATTTATCGGTCGACCCATGATAAGGGGTAAATCGGCCAGTTTATTAGCATATCGGCCGATTTATCGCCATATCGGCTAATTTATCGGCCAATTTATCTTTTCGGTCAGGCACTGGTAAGCGAAAATCGGCTGATTTATCGGAATATCGGAAGATATCTTGAACAGTGGTTTTTGTCACCTAGAGATTTCTTTATATTGCTAAACTCCGCCACACATTCTTCACTTCGATTAAAGCGTGGTATTTGTACAGTACTGTATAGTGATTGCTTTAGTAGTGGGATCCAGGTGATGACATGCTTCTTGTTTGAACGCAATCTGTAAACTTATTGTAGTTTTACTAATTCTAATATTTTCATGCAAATAGGTACCTAATTGTTATTGATGACATTTGGGATGTATCAACATGGGAAATGATTAAATGTGCACTGGTGGATAGTAACTCTGGAAGTAGAGTAATCCCAACTACTCGTATTCATGAAGTTGCCAAAAAAGTAGGTGGTGTTTACAATATAAAACCACTTTCCGATGAAAACTCCAAAAGGCTATTCTATAGCAGAATATCTGGTGATGAAAGCATAGGTCTTGATGATCACTCGGATGAATTGTCTGATAATTTCTTCACAAAATGTGGTGGTGTGCCATTGGCCGTCATTACTTTAGCTAGCTTGCTTGTTAGTAAACCAAAGGGTGTCTGGTGTAAGGTGTTTGACTCTATTGGTTTTGGTCACGAAGACAACGAAGTTATTGAGAACACAAGAAAAATATTGTCTTTTAGCTATTATGATTTACCTTTCCACCTGAAGACTTGCTTGTTGCACTTGAGTGGATATCCAGAAGATATATTGATTATCAAAAATTGGATCATATGAAAGTGGGTGGCGGAAGGTTTTATACCTATGGATCATGAGATGGGTGCATTTGAGTTAGGACAGAGCTACTTTAATGATCTTGTAAATAGGAGTATGATTCAGTCAACGGACAATATAACCATGATAGATGACTGTCGTGTTCATGACATTGTGTTGGATCTCATACGCACCTTCTCAAGCGAAGTAAACTTTGTGACAACACAAGACAAGGTGCAATACAACACGAGCAATACAACACATGTCGTGTAGCACAAGCATCATTGCCCGCAGGTTAGCCATCCATGGTGGATCCGTTGACCATATGGATATGGGATATGTGAGGTCATTTAATGCTATTTGTTCTGTTGGTCTTGTTCTGCCTCCACTTTTGAGATTTAAAGTATTACGAGTACTGGTCCTAGAGAATTGTGATTTTCCGGTAGGAGGTTGTCACCTTCAACACCTGGGGACGTTAGTTCAGCTGAGGTACCTAGGGCTGATGGGCACACCTGTTACCCAGCTCCCTAGTGACTTAGGGCATCATCTCAAGTTCTTACAGACACTGAACGTGGAGTATAGTGGCATAAAAGAATTACCATCTTCTGTAGGTGAGCTACGCAAGCTGATGTGTCTGAATGCTTCTAAGGGCACAAGGATGATGGGCAGTATAGGGAAGCTGACGTCCATAGAAGAGTTGAGGCTATACCATGTGGACAAGTCCCCAGACTTCACAACTGAGTTGGGAAAGCTTACACAACTGTGGGTGCTCGAAATCTATTTCGATGAGATTGATGAGAGTGCGCATAAGGCTCTGGTCAAGTCTTTGTGCAACCTACATAGAATGCAGACTATGGACATCCGGTTTGAGCAGGATGAATCGGTTCGGGTTGATGGCTGGGAAGAGTGGGCCCCCCCTTCAGAGCTCCGACAGTTGGCACTGCGTGGCCTGGATTTACCCAGGCATCCACCATGGATGGATTCCTCATGTCTTCCCCACCTTTCCTTCCTACGGATCAGAGTGGGAGAGTTGGAAGCACTGGACCTGCAAATCCTTGGAAGGATGTCTTCTCTCCGCTTCCTCGACCTATCAAATCCAAGAGCAGAAACCCTATCATACACTGTTGGTAGCCATGAGTTCCAGAACCTGACACATCTCGTGATAGACATAGAGGTCGTGTGTGGAGACGGAGCATTGCCGATGCTTGAAGAATTGGAATGCCATGTTAATGTGGGATCTGACGTTGGCTTGGCTGGAAATATGCCTTTTCTCAAGGAAGTCACATACAGGCTCGACTGCGAGGAGGACTGTTGTGGTGAGGAGGTGGAGGCAACATAGGCCGCTCTGAGGCACGCTGCAGAAACGCACCGCAACCGTCCCAAACTCAAGATACCAAGATCGAACGAAGAGGTATCATCTACGTTTCTACATGGGTTTTTCAACAATGATAACGTGGTTCATGCGTATATATATATTTCCTATTTGTGCCATCCCGACACTAGTAGAAAACAGGGGTTCGTCCAGGCCAGTTCAGCCCATTAGTCCCGGTTCAATCCAGAACCGGGACCAATGGAGCTATTTGCCCCGGTTCGTGAGCCCAGGGGGCCGGCCGGGCCACGTGGGCCATTGGTCCCGGTTCGTCTGGACCTTTTGGTCCCGGTTGGTGGGACGAACCGGGACCAATGGTCCTGGCTCCTGGCCCACCACTATTGGTCCCGGTTGGTGGCATGAACCGGGACCAAAGGCTCCCCTTTAGTCCCGGTTCATGCCACCAACCGGTCTAATGGTGCTGCCTATATATAGCCCCTCACAAGAAGCAGAGCACACTGCTCTGTTTTTTCTGGCCGAGGGGGAGAGGGCTTGGTGGTGCTCTAGCTCACCTCCTATGCACACAAGGTGTTCGATGGAATGCCCGAGCCACACTACTTAAGGTTTCTCCTCTCCAAGCTCGACCGCCAAGCTCCATTTTCCTCAATATTTATCTAGGTTTAGCGGTCCGTCAAGCCCCGTCCCCGTCTTCATCGCCGTCGATCACCCGCGCCGATTTCATCGCCGGCACCACCGTGGTGAGCCTCTTGTTCTTATCTTCTTTCTGAAAGGAATAATATTATTACTTGTTTGTTTAGATAGATACTTGTATTATTTTCTTACTTTTATTATTGCATCTTATATAGTGCGATGGTTTTGGTATCCGCCCCCGTCGGCCCTCGTCCTGTCTATGATTCGGATGTGGTATATATATTCTCTTTTCATAACTATTGGTTCATTTATTGTTTATGAAAATTATGCCGACCAACGTGACATAGATTTTATTTATCTAGGAGGTTGTTGAACCGGAAATTCCAACCGACCCTATTGTCGAGAGGTTAAATTTAGTTGAAGAAGAAAACAATTTCTTGAAGGAAAAATAAAAAACTTGAGGAGGAGAAGATGATATTGGAGTTGCATGTTGCGGATGTCGTCGATGATCACAAGATCAAGATGGATGCAATGCGCTTGAAGATGAGAAAGATTAGAAAATATGCCATTCATACCGAGGCTTGGTATCATTATGCCGTTGGATCAGTTGTTACCTTGGTTGCGATTATGATCGATTTGTTTTTGCATTGAAATGTTTTACATAGTTTCAATGTATGGTTTAATTAATTTAGATGCTCTGCAGAGCTTTATGTTGTTAGATGAGAACTATGTATGTACTTTGGTTTTTATGTGATGATGAATTTCTATTAATTTGGTCACTTAATTATCTATTCATGATGTTCTGAAATGATTTTTCACACACTTAATTATATATAATGCATGCAGATGAACCGGCAATGGATGTACGGTGAGAGACACACCTCCGAGTACATTAAGGGTGTGCATGATTTTCTCGAAGTGGCTGAGGCAAACAAGCAGAATGGTTTTATGTGTTGTCCATGCCCTATATGTGGGAATACAAAGTCTTACTCTGACCGGAAAATCCTTCACACCCACCTGCTTTACAAGGGTTTCATGCCACACTATAATGTTTGGACGAGGCACGGAGAAATAGGGGTTATGATGGAAGACGGCGAGGAAGAAGAGTACGATGACAACTATGTGCCCCCTGAATACGGTGATGCTACTGAACATCAAGATGCACCAGCCGATGTGCACGATGGTGCTGGAACGGGCGAAGCTGCTGAAGATCAAGAGGAACCAGATGATGTTCCCGATGATGATGATCTCCGCCGGGTCATTGTCGATGCAAGGACACAATGCGAAAGTCATAATGAGAAGCTGAAGTTCGATCGCATGTTAGAGGATCACAAAAAAGGGTTGTACCCCAATTGCGAAGATGGCAACACAAAGCTCGGTACCGTACTCGAATTGCTGCAGTGGAAGGCAGAGAATGTTGTGCCTGATAAAGGATTTGAGAAGCTACTGAAAATAATGAAGAAGAAGCTTCCAAAGGATAACGAATTGCCCGACAGTACATACGCAGCAAAGAAGGTCGTATGCCCTCCAGGATTGGAGGTGGAGAAGATACATGCATGCCCTAATGACTGCATCCTCTACCGTGGTGCCTACAAGGATCTGAACGCATGCCCGGTATGCGGTGCATTGCGTATAAGATCGACGAGATAACCTGGTGATGTTGACGGCGAGCCTCCCAGAAGAGGGTTCTGCGAAGGTGATGTGGTATGCTCCTATAATACCACGGTTGAAACGTCTGTTCGAAACGGAGAGCATGCCAAGTTGATGCGATGGCACAGTGAGGACCGTAAGAAAGACGGAAGTTGAGAGCACCCACGACGGGTCGCATGGAGAAAAATCGAGAGAAATCTGGGATGAGTTTGCAAAGGACCCAAGGAACGTATGGTTTGCTTTAAGCGCGGATGGCATTAATCCTTTCGGGAGCAGAGCAGCAATCACAGCACCTGGCCCGTGACTCTATGTATGTATAACCTTCCTCCTTGGATGTGCATGAAGCGGAAGTTCATTATGATGCCAGTTCTCATCCAAGGCCCTAAGCAACCCGGCAACGACATTGATGTGTCCCTAAGGCCATTAGTTGAAGAACTTTTACAGCTGTGGAATGGAAACGGTGTACGTACGTGGGATGAGCACAAAAAGGAGGAATTTGACCTAAAGGCGTTGCTGTTCGTGACCATCAACGATTGGCCCGCTCTCAGTAACCTATCAGGATAGACAAACAAGGGATACCACGCATGCACGCACTGTTTACTTGACACCGATAGTATATACCTGGGAAGCTGCAGGAAGAATGTGTACCTGGGCCATCGTCGATTTCTTCCAACCAACCATCAATGTCGAAAGAAAGGCAAGCATTTCAAAGGCGAGGCAGATCACCGGAAGAAGCCCGCCATGCGTACCGGTGATCACGTACTTTCTATGGTCAATGATTTACACGTAATCTTTGGAAAGGGTCCCGGCGGACTAGCTGTTCCGAATGACGCTGAGAATCACGCACCCATGTGGAAGAAGAAATCTATATTTTGGGACCTACCCTCTGGAAAGACCTAGAGGTCCGCTCTTGATCGACGTGATGCACGTGATGAAGAACCTTTGCGTGAACCTGCTAGGCTTCTTGGGCGTGTATGGGAAGACAAAAGATACACCGAGGCACGAGAGGACCTGCAACGCTTGTACGAAAAAGAGGGCATGCCTCCGAAGCAAAGATGAAGGTCCTGCCAGCTACGCTCTTCGAAAGAAGAGAAAGAAATATTCTTTGAATGCCTGCTCAGATGAAGGTCCCGACTGGCTTCACGTCGAATATAAAGGGAATAATAAATATGCGGAGAAAAGTTCCGAACCTAAAGTCTCATGACTGCCACGTGATTATGACGCAACTTCTTCCGGTTGCATTGAGGGGCTTCTACCGAAAACGTCCGATTAGCCATTGTGAAGCTATGTGCATTCCTCAATGCAATATCTCGAAGGTGATCGATCCAGAAATCGTACCAACGCTAAGGAGTGATGTGGCGCAATGTCTTGTCGGTTTCGAGCTGGTGTTCCCACCATCCTTCTTCAATATCATGACGCATGTCCTAGTTCATCTAGTCGACGAGATTGTCATTCTGGGGCCCGTATTTCTACACAATATGTACCCCTTTGAGAGGTTCATGGGAGTCCTAAAGAAATATGTTCAGAACCGTGCTAGGCCGAAGGAAGCATCTCCATGGGCCATCAAACAGAGGATGTCATCGGGTTTTGTGTTGACTTCATTCCTGGCCTTAATAAGATAGGTCTCCCTAAATCGCGGTATGAGGGGAGACTGACCGAAAAACACGCTTGGAAGAGACTCAATAATATGCAGGGACGGATATTCTTGGTCTCAAGCACACTACACAGTTCTACGAGAACTCTACCTTGGTGACCCGTATGTCGATGAACACAAGAACAGTCTGCGCTCCAAACACCGGAGCAAAGGCGACGATCGGATTACATGTGAACACATCAGACTTTCAGCAGTTGGTTGGAAACACGTCTCGAGGTGACAACACTGTTTGTGATGAGCTGTACTTGTTGTCCAGGGACCATCTTCGACTGTAATGATTTGGAAAGGATACGAGATAAATGGGAATACATTTTACACGATTGACCAAGATGAAAAGAGCACCAACCAAAACAGCGGTGTCCGCTTTGATGCAGCAACCGACAAGGAAATGACACATATTATGGTTACATAGTAGACATATGGGAACTTGACTACGGAGTAGATTTTAAGGTCCCTTTGTTTAAGTGCAAGTGGGTCAATCTGTCGGTGGCGGGTAGAGGTAGACCCACATGACGGAATGACAACAAGGATCTGAAAATCTTGAGTACACGACGAACCGTTCGTCCTAGCCAATGATGTGGCACATGTTATCTATGTGAAGGACATGTCTACCAGACCGAGGAAAAGAAAAGATAAGGAAGCGAATACATCATACAATGAGCCAAAGCGCCACATAGTTCTTTCAGGAAAAAGGGACATCCACAGGAGTGGAGGGCAAGACAGACATGTCTGAAGAGTATGAAAAGTTTCATGAAATTCCCCCCTTCAAAGTCAAGGCTGACCAAAGCATCCTGATAAACGATGAAGATTATCCATGGTTACAGCGCAATAAGCAAACGACACAAGCGAAGAAAAAGTGAAGACTTTCTCCCGCAACTATTATGATGATATCATGCCAACTTTGTAACACACGAGTATGATACCATTGTCCGTTTTGTTCATGAACATGCTATGCCAACTTTTTCAGAGTTCATTTGAAAACTATGAATTTGAAAACCTCGCCAACCAAGGGCGCCACACCAGTTTATAAGCCCGTCCCTCTCACGCCTTGTTGAGCTCACAAACAACATTTCAAAGAATTCAAATTTTATAAAACTAATGGCACAAACAGAAAGTTTATAATTGTTCTAAAACAAATTGCACTAACAGAAAGTTTATAATTTTGCTGACCTAAAAGCAAAAAGAATTAAAAAATAATGCAAAAACCAAAAGAAAATAAATAATGCAGAAAACAAAACAAAAAACTTGAAAAATAAAAATAAAAATAGCAACAATAAGCATTTTGTTGTAAGTAGAAACAAAATAAAATAAATAAAGCAACAAAGAAAACAAAAAAAGCTTTTGAATTTTAAAACTAATGGCACTAACAGAAAGTTTATATTTTTCTAAAACTAAAAGCACTAACAGAAAGTTTATAAATTTGCTGACCTAAAAGCAAAAAGAATTAAAAATAAAGCAAAAACCAAAAGAAAATAAATAATGCAGAAAACAAAACAAAAAACTTGAAAAAAATTTAAAAATAGCAACAATAAGTATTTTGTTGTAAGTAGAAACAAAATAAAATAAATAAAGCAACAAAGAAAACAAAAAAAATGTTTTCAAATTTTAAAACTAATGGCACTAATAGAAAGTTTATATTTTTTCTAAAACTAAAAGCAAAAAGAAATAAAATATAAAGCAAAAAAAAGTGCCACCTACTGGGCCCCCACGGCCTGAATACGACTAGAAACACTATGGGCCAGGATTCAGGCCCGCGGAAGGCCCAGTAGGCCCACAGGCACAGATGGCAGAGTTAGGCCCGAAAGCCTGCTTTAGAGAGGAGCCCGAGAGGAAAGCCGCACCGCACCTTATAAACTGGTGCGGCTCCTCTCTCAACTATCGAGGTGGGACTAAACATTTGGCGCGGGGCAGCACATGGCCTTTGGTCCCGGTTGGTGGCACCAACCGAGACTAAAGGGGGCATTGGTCCCGGTTCGCGGCACAAACCGGGGCTAATGCCCCCCTTTAGTCCCGGTTGGTGGCACCAACCGGGACCAAAGGCCGCCGCTTCCCGCCCTTTGGGCTGCTGGAATTGGCCTTTGGTCCCGGTTGGTGGCACCAACCGGGACTAAAGAGCATTAGTCCCGGTTTGTGCCACGAACCGACCAATGCCCTTGCTATATAACCAGGACTTGTGAAAATTTCACATCTCCTCGCCTCCCTAGCCAGTTGCCCCCGCCGCCAGTTGCCCAAATCGCTCACAGCGCTCCTCGTCGCCGTCGCCGCCGCCGCCGCCATCCCCGTCGCCCGTGCCTTCCCGCGCCCGAGCCCACGCCGCCGCCGCCCGTGCCCCTGCCCGTCCCGAGCACGCACGCCGCGCCCCTGCGCCCAGCCCGCCCCACCATTGTCGTGCGTCGCGGCGCCCCGCCCCCACTGCCGCCCCTGCCTCGGCGCCCCCTCCTCCCGTTCGGTCCGGCTCCGCGACCCCTTTCCTCCCTGTCCCCTCGATCCTCTTCATATAATTTTTTTCATATAATTTTTTTCATATGCATATGTTGATTATATGGATGGATGGATGATGTATATGTTCATTATATGGATGGATGGATGATGTATGCTTTTTTCATATAATTTTTTAGGCAGATTTTTAGATTTTTTAGGCAGATTTTAGAATTTTTGTGTATGTATGTTATGTTTATATGTATGTATGTATGTTCATATGTATGTATGTTTATATGCAAATCATATGCAAAGAAAATGTATGAATGGTCATATGCAAAGAAAAATGTATGTATGGTCATATGCAAAGAAAATGTATGTATGTATGTTCATATGAAAGAAAAATGTATGTATGTATATCTGTTTATATGTCTTTTTTAAAAATTGTTTTTGCATTTTATAAAATGTATATATGTTCTCTGTGTATATATATGTTTTATGTTCATAGATTTTATTTGAACATTATTTAAAAAAACAAGAAATACAAGAAGAAGAAAAGAATGAGAGGAAAAGGAAAAAGAAGAGGAAGAAAGGAGAAGAAGATGGGATAGGAAGAAGAGGAGAAATAAATAAGAAGAAGAAAAAAAAGAAAAGAAGAGAGAAGAAGAAAAGAATAGAGGAGAAGAAGAAAAATAGAATTTTTTTCTATTTTCTTCTTCTCCTCTATTCTTTCTTCTTCTCCTTTTTTTCTTCTTTTTTTTTTCTTCTTCTTCTTCTTCCTTCTTCCTCTTTTCTTCATTTTCCTTATTTTCCTTTCTCGAGGGATAAGAAGAAAACTTTGACACGAGGGGGGAGGGGGGTACCGATACCCCCTCCCCGATAACATTATTTTCCCATGTATATGTATGTTGCGTCGTTGTCGATATAACGAGGGTGTCGAGGATCGCCGAGGGGTCGAGGGTCGGGAACTAGGGTAGAGGGTCGAGGGTCGCTAAGGGGTCAAGGGTCGAAGGTTTCAGGGTCGAGGGTTCCTATAGTGTCAAAGTATTGAAGAAATCCATGGCTTCATCATTAGCCGGAAGTAACCATGGCATGATGGTGCAAAGTCCTCAAAGTTGTTCGGAATGGAGTCCCGGATAGGATAATTTGCCTTTTGCTGAACTTTGTACCAAAAAGCGAATTATCCTATCTGGGACTCCGTTCCAAAACAACTTTGGAGAGCTTCGTACCATCATGCACCTGTTACTTTCGCCTAATGATGAAGACATGGTTTTGTTTGAATCCTTTGACACTAGGCGATCCCGACCCCTCGGCGATCTTCGACCCCTTGAACCCTCGACCGCTCGGCGATCCACGACCCTCTACCCTACCGCGGGCGTCGATGCCCACGTCACTTGTGGGACATAGATGTACTGTTCAACGCCGACCCCCTCCCGATAGCTTCAACACGTGGGGGGTCGATATTACCCCCTCCTAGCTTGAAGCGTTCTCGAGGCCACCCCCTAACCCTTGAAGCGTTGTCGAGGCCACCCCAAACCCTAGAGAAGCAGCGTCGAGGCCACTAATATGATTCCTTATTGTGATTAGCTAGCTAGTTCTCGTTTGCCACTAATATATCCATATCTGTCATGTTTGAATAATAATTGCCATCTTGTAAATATTTGTAGAAACTATGGACACCCCCCGAGACGAAGCACAAGAAGCGTTGTTGAGGGACATAATCGCACAAGGAAGTGATGCCGTCTGCTCGTTGATGTTTCTCAACGACAACGATGGTCTGGAAGGAGAGGGTGAAGAAGCAGCTGGCTATGATTTACATGGCTCCGATGACCCAATGCCGGTGCAAGAAGGAGAGGGTGAAGAAGTAGACCATGAGGACGGCTCCGGTGATCACCAAACCGAGTCCGGCCAGGTATATATATTAGTTAAGCCTGTGCTGACTAGCTCTCGTCTTTGTTTTGGTATATATGTACACATATTAATTAAATCTCGTCTTTGTTCTTTTTCTAGCCCTCCGGATCGAGCACAACCGGTAAAGAGACGAGGCCCAAGAAAAGTTGAGCTCGGATGAAAAGTTTGAGATCATACAAATCGCGCGACGGCCAACCGATTAAACCCTACCGGACAAAGAAGGCATTTGTTGCTCGGTCAAGGGTTCTGGTTAGGGACAAGATCCCGATCAGCATCCACCAATGGTATAAGCCTAAGAACGAAGACCCTGAGGTGTCTTGTGTCAATGATATGCAGAAAAATGATCTTTGGACTGAGCTGAAGTCAAATTTTACCCTACCGCTAGAGGATGATCCAGAGAAGCCAGTAATAGAGCCATTAATCAAGTCTTTTGCTCTTAAGAAGATGGCAGAACTATTCAGTAATTGGAAGAAAGAACTCAATACGTATGTCGAAAAAATGAGACACCAGAATTCAAGGGCAAATATGAGAAGATCGAGATGATGGCCCGCATTTGTGGCCTACAAGACATCGGAAAAGAGTAAAAAGATGTCAGCGACAAACAAGAGAAATGCTGCGAAGAAGAAGCTTCACCATCGCACGGGTCGGTGGCTACCTCGTAGCCCGCCTAAGTGGGCCAAGGCTGAGAATGATCTGCTTGATAAAGGGATCGAACCGAGACAATGAACTGGCCAGACCGTTGCGGACTTAGTTCTTGGGGCGGCGGATCCTTGGACCCTATAACAGGAAGTGCATTTGGACGGACGAACAATTGGACATACCAGTCAAGAGGCTTCAGCATTATATCGAAGCAGCGCAGCAAGGGAAGTTCGTTCGAGACAGGGAGAAGGACGAGCTCACAATGGCCCTCGGGAATCTGAGCACCTGGGACGGACACGAGGCACGCCAGCTCCGTTTCGTGGAAGGCTGGATTTCGGACGCAGGGGTTACAAAACCCATGAGAGGAGGAAGAAACTGGAGCAGAGCCTAATGCAGGCGCTGCACGAAAGGGTAATGGGGCTAGAGGAACGAGCAGCAGCAGATCACAACAAACGACCTGCGAAGCTTCCCCGGCTACCCGCCATCTCAGCGGAGAAGCAGCGTGGCTTCCACCGAGCTGCTTCAGCGAGCAACATGCCTTGACGGCTCCTGCCAGCTATCCGTGGATGCTATCACGAATGCTGAACATTGCCACCTTATGGCGCAATGGAGCAATTTGAAGGTCAAGGCGGCTGTTGGCTCTGTTTATCCTACTAAACCCGACTCAACTTTTCACCGCCGCCGATTCCGAAGGATATGCTAAGGTGATGGTCGATGAAATAACGGAGGGATTTGAGGAGCTCCGGCTTGACCACCCTACCGGTGAAGGGGAGTATCGGCTGGGTTCTGCTCTGAAGACTCCATGCCTATGGCGGAAGGATCTCATCAACCTTCCGAACTGGACGCCTCCGCCTCCTCCTCCTCCTCCGGCGAGTCAGGGCACTCCGCCTCCTCCACGGCCTCCTCCTCCGGCGAGTGACGATCAGGGCACTCGGACGGCTCCTTCTCCGGCGCGTGGCGGCACTCCGTCTCCTTCTCCGCCTGCACCGGCGCGCCCGAGCAGCCAGCCTCTTCCTTCTCCGCCTCGTCAGCAAGGGCGGAAGAGACCCGCCGCCGCTCCGGCTGCTCCGGTGCATCGTAGTCCTTCTCCTCCGCCTCGTAAGCAAGGAAAGAAGACATCCGCTCCGTCTGCTCTGCCGGCGTCTAGCAGTACAGCCAAAGGCGGGAGGAGATACAGATTCGGTCCTTCTCTGAAGACTCCAGAGAAGTTACCGTACGAGAGGAGCGTGGAGGAAAACGTGAAGATCGCGTAGACCGAAGTGGATGACTGGTTTCAAGGGATGAAAGCAAAGAGACATCCACCTCCGGAGGAGAAGGTAGATCCGGTCAAAGCGAAGCGCACTCTGGCTGCCCTGACAAAACCACCCAAGTCTCCGCCGAAAGGCAACTATGAGCGCATTATTGGAAAGGCATTTGCCGAAGCGGAGAGGTCGGGAAGTACTTTCAGTGATCAAAGGATGAAAGAACGACGAGCTGGGAAACAAATTGCCCAGCTCGGCGAACAAGCGAAGCAATCGTGACCCCCGCTCAAGGTGCCTGCTAGCGACATCGTCGATCCGAGGATGGTGCCCGGTTATGGCAATCCTGCAGATTACCTGCCCGACGATGTACATTATGATTTTTTGGAGGTGCAGATACAAAGATACGAGTACGGGAAGCCTCTCGTCAAAGATGAAAGCTCTCTATCAACGATGATGCAAAGATTGCATGATTGGTACATGAAAACCTGCAAAGAGTCTGAGGGGAGGAGTACTTTGTATTTGAGAGTTAAAAAGGAGCATGACCTCCTTGGAATTGAACTGTTGCCTATTCCATTTGAGGAGTTCTATCAGTTTTTCAATCAATTGGCCCTCGATAAAACAACGGTCACCTGCTACTGTCTGTAAGTAGTACTACTTCTGTCATTAAGTATCTCTATATAACTCAGCCCTTTCATTGCATGTATTTATAAATATCCTCACTATATTATGCAGATTAAAGATCGCCGAATTGAAGAAAAGACAAGTGGGTGATATTGGGTTCATTAACACATATATGATAGATGCAACTGAGGTTGAATTTCGTGCCAAAGATACCGAGGCCAACTTGCTACAATCGTTGGTAATAAATGAACACAAAGATATAATACTCTTTCCTTACAACTTCAAGTGAGTATTACTGTCTTGTGGCATATTCGGTTTCCTTATTAGTCCAGGTTATAGTAATGTAATATTGATGAGTTTTGCATGTGTGCGCAGCTACCACTATATTCTCCGAGAGATTAATCTTGAGAAGGGAGTAGTAACTGTCTTTGACTCCAAGCGAAAAGATCCCAAGGAGTATGCGGACATGACTGAAATGCTCGAGAAGTAAGTTAAATCGATCATTATCCACCATATCAGCAACTTTATTCATTTCTGATATCAAGTAATTGTTTTCTTTGTATGGCAGGGCTTGGGGAAAATTCACCAAAAAAGCTCCCGGACTACCGAAGAAGCTGCAATTTAGACACCCGAAAGTAAGTACTATATAGTAGCATATTCCACGCGCATCTCCTAGTGATTCAAGCGCTAGTTTCATCAATACCATTTAGCATGCTTGCTAATTATCAGTTTGATTGACCTCTGTTTCTTGTAAAGTGGTTGTGGCAGGAACAAGGAATGATTTCTGTGGATACTACGTTTGCGAGTCCATCCGCCACACGACCTGTGAGAGGGGCTACTCCGACAAACAATATGAAGTGCGTAAATAAAAATATTCACAATTTTATTTTATTACCATCATTTGTGTTGAGTTTCATTCATTCATATATATATATATATATATATATATATATATATATATATATATATATATATATATATATATATATATATATATATATATATATATATATATATATAGGGATTGACATTCATCACCCTGGGTGAGGAATAGTTATTCTTCACCCTCTATTTTACCATCAATGCATCGTAATTTTACGTTACGTAAGTTTTGTCTTATTTCCGATGTAAAAGGAGACTGTAAGAAAATATATAATCATAGTAAAAATATTTTATGTTATGTAAAATTACAAACGTAAAAACATAGTGTAAAATACACATAAACTGTAAATTTTCTTGTCTTATGACCTATATTTATATTTTCTTATGCAAAATTTTACGTTGTGAATCAATAGAAATGTAACTATTTGAATTCCAAACGTAATTTAATTATGAAAAGATTGTAAGATTACTTCGGGTGAAGAATAACTTATTCTGCACCCTGGATGATGAATAGCATCACTATGTATATGTATGTATTGACCCCTTTCTTAAAATTAGATGTCTCGGAAGCGGGATGAACTCCTAGCACCAGATCGCATGCGAGCAATTCAAGAGGAATTGACGGCATTCTTTCTTGACCACGTGATCGCTGAAGACGGAGAATACTATGTGGACCATGCGTCCGTATTGTAAAAGATAACTATTGTATATATGTAGCCGGTAGTGTCGGATAGATATACGAGAACTTGTTGTTCGACCAATCTCTCGGAGAAGGAGAGGTGGTCGATATCACTTCTCTATGCATATATATGTTCATGATATCTTCTGTTTGCATGACTAGCTATCTTCTGTTTGCGTAGGGTCGACCAAGCAATTACTAGCTAGCTAGCGTGCCTATTGGTCCCGGTGGTGCTCAGCTAGTCCTCTCTAAAGGTCCTCACCAACCGGTCAACAGTATGTATAATGCAATTAGCTCCGTGCATTACCTGATTTGTGCGTATATATATCTTAGTAATATTGCTCTAATTCCTGGACAAATGATGACGACAGAGAGGACACTTTTCTCTATTAATTAGCTAGCTATAGCACAATATATGAAACACCTAAATTCCATGTCTGATGGGGATGAAGATGGCGGATCCGAGGAGGTCTCGGGTACTAACCAAGAGGTATATGCTACAGCCGACTACTTACATAAACCCTTTACCTTTTTTTCAAGACACCATTACCTGTTGTTGCATACGTACTACATGCTTGTGTATTTCACGTTCCTGATTTCTTGTTATCCAGTCGACGGATGATGTGACAAAAAATATATCTCATCTCACCATAGACGAGCAGGCGGCGGCGAGCCGACCTTGAACCTTTTCCCCTTCTTTCAATCATGGTTGTCACCAAGTTTAACTGAACGTATGTATACACCATACTCTCTGTTTTCCCTTTTGATCTTCATGCACGGACAAAACGATAGTCCAGTATGTTTTAAATGACGGAATGCCACTTCATTTATCCTTGATACATTTGACAAAATTAAACTGTTAATTTCGAATTGTTTTTAATCCTCTAGAGCTTTATAGTAGTTTCCAATTTAAGATCAGTACTGCCTCAGGTTGAAACCTATATTTCATTGGTTACCAAATATCCATCTAAAGGGTCCATGATTCATATACACATAGCGATGCATATGTACTGCATACCTATACAAACAAGTCTTTAACTTTTTTTTGTGCCCACTATTTACAGGCTGGCGATAAATCTCTGGATACCTTCTGGCTTCTGCAATCTTGCTGCCAGTTAAAAGGAAGTATTATTGGGCTTAATTCGTCCATCCTGGAAAGAACTGACTAAAAAAAAATGACCGTTCAAAAACAAACAAAAAATGGTTATTTGCATTCACCATTAGAGAAGAAAAAAAACAGAGTTATTTTCTTGTATTATAGCATTAGTGGTTTGTTCCTTGAATCAATTCGTGGGCCATTTTAAAAAATCCAAAAAATTTATTGACAGGAAAAAACTCTAAAATGAAAAAAATTGTTGGTACAATGTATTGTCTTTCCTTAGTTATAACAAAAAATTAAAAAAGGTGTTTAACTTTATTTTATTTCTCATTTTCGGGGTCGAGGATAGGGCTGGTGGCATTAGCTTTTATTTTAAAATCAATTTCCCTTTTTTGGGGGTGGGTAGGGGATTAGGGTGGAACTCCGCCTATGTAATTTAAGGAAACACTTATAATTGCATAGCCGGTCCCAAGCCCGGAAAAAGGAGGGGGGAGCAACCCTGTTTTCATAGAGGGGAAAGTGATGTACTGACTCCGCTATTTAATACTAGAAATCAAGAAAAGTTCTATTAACAAAGAAGGAAAAAACCTCCAAAATTCGAGCCAAAGAGGATTTTCGCTTGGTTGTAGCTGTAAATAAAGTGAGTATCGAGAAAATTCATTTCAGTCGGCGATTACACGCACCATTTGAGTGTTTTTGAATTGTTTTCTTTTGGTCATTATACAAACTATATGTTCTCCAGATACTATTTAATCTCCCCTGTTCAGTGGCATGGAGCATTCATGTACTGAATCATGTGTACATGGTACGCTCATTGGCCCTGCAGCCCAAATGTCAACTTGTCATTTTCACCTGATGATGTGTTTGCTAAAAGAGACTTTCTTTCAGTCTGTTGATTTCTCCAGGTGGCGGTGACGATACTATTTGCAGCAGCTAGCAACAGAAATAATGGCTAGCTTGTTGCTTGGCAGTGCTGGCCAAGTAATCTCCCAAGGCATTTCCAACGAAGCCATTGGAGAAACTGCAGGTCCTCTCTGTTACTGATGCTCTTTGTGCATTCCCTATCTAAATCTTCCATTCCATCTGAAGAACCTTTGATGCCACTATGCCAGCCTCAGCACGGACAGCACCAACACCTACAGGCAGTTGTGCTGGTGCAATATCGGCGTCATGACCAACTTGCTTATACAAGTCTTGAGATCACAATGAGCAAATTAAAGCTTCAGCATCAACACGTACAGGCAGCTGGTGCCAGTGCCACTGCAGTATCGGCATCGTGACTGACTTGTTTGCGCAAGCGTAGAAACAAGAATGAAGAAATTAAAGTCTTGGCTGCAGTATATCGTGTGATGTGTTTGTTACTGTGAATGTACAAGTGTGTCCACCTATTGAGCTACTTGTTCTATGTACACACTCTCATCATACAACATCATTCTGTCATTCTATTTACAAGAGTCAGCTTTCAAAATCAAGCTGTATTTTCACATGCTCCTCGCAACAGAAACAACCATGCATCAGGCACCAATCGATACTACAGGTTTTGTACTACCAACTTCATCAGCACCTCAATTCTTGTACCAGAGCTTAGTGCTGCTTGTTCATCCATTCACAAATGCTGGTATCAAACATCGCTAACTGATACCACCAACGGCGAGCAGCAAAGGCTGAATCTACAAAATGGCATCTGTAACAAGCAGAGCATACACAAGATTGCAAGGCAGACATCGCTACTGAAGTACTCCCTCCGTCCGGAAATACTTGTCATCAAAATGGATAAAAAGAGATGTATCTAGACATATGTTAGTTCAAGATACATCCATTTTTCTCCATTTTGATGACAAGTATTTTCGGACGGAGGGAGTAGTATAGTACAGGTGCTACGCACAAACCACTACAGTTCAGGAACTGCATAAAGTAGTTGCTGGTATCCCTCTGGGGAATCATGGATTTTGCCTATGAACTGTAGAACCAGCCACCTGGCTTGAGCTCACGTTCATAATCCTCCAAGATAATGGTTTCCTGTATAAATTCTTTGGTCCACATTCCTACAATCCATCTTTGCGTAGTCTTTGAAGAAGGGAACTGAGCGAACCCTATCCATCTTGGCGTAGTCTCCATCTCTGAACATTGTGCGTGAGTATTAGGTATGAGCAGATAATTTTGGTTCTAAACTATCTGCTACAGCGGAAATGCGGCCCATCACTCTTCTTTGATGGCGCCTTTGTCATTGACATAGCTACCATCCATCATGAACTTCCTCATGTCCTTGTGGTTCACACATATCATTTCTGTTCCAAGTAGGAACTGAAGGATTCAGGATTATTGAGCAATAACAGTAACAATACTAAATATTTTACTTGCAAGTGTGTATGTTAATAATCATTTACAGCATATATAGGCGATCCATATGGAGTGTTATTCTAGCTTCAGGCACATTGGTTTTACATCTTAACGCTCCAGTTTTCTTCCCCTTTTCAAGCTAGGTTGGTGAGACAGAGTACGATGTATGCTATGGAATCTTACTTTTGCAAAGATGAATGGTGTTGTAACATAACTTCCGTTTCTAGTAGAAATTTGTTGGGCGTTCTTTGCTTCTGGTCACAATAATCAGACTAACTACAGCAGCTAGCAATGGTAGCAATGGTAATTGGCAGTGTAGCATGTTGCCTGCCAAAGAGAGGAGTGGCATGGGAATTTTCTTTTTAGAAAAGGAGGAGGACCCCCGGCCTCTGTAGTTGGACGATGCATGCAGCCACTTTATTAATAATTCACACAAGAGCTTGTAAAGTCATACAACAATAAGACTAAAGCCACCGTCTAGGTAACAGCTGTCGCTACTCCTATCCAGTTGATGAAGGGATGCTGATAGTCTGGGCCTAATACCAAACAGACCTCGCAGCCAAACCTAACATCTAAGACCGGAGGTCCCAACCAGGACGGCTGCCGGGTATGAGGCACCCACCAGTCTGGCGCACTCCTCAACCAGGACGCCTGCCGGGTATAAGGCCGCCGCAGCCACCTGCCACCAATCCATCTTCAAGTGATTTACTGCTGCATCTACCTTGCTCGGTCTAGCTGTGGTCGACGTCACCACGACGCCAGACAACGCCACCATCATGTGCTCATCCATCATCACAAGCCCACCGGCGAGACCCCGCTGCTCCATACCGCCGAGACCCGCCGTTGTCGACGTGCCAGATGCCACGCCGCTCCTCCGTCGCGAACTCCACTTGCTGCCACTGGTCCCATCCGCTCCGCCTGCAGTTCCTCTAACTGAGCACCCAAACGCCCCAGGCGGCGCCTCCAAGAAGGGTACGACACACGCATTGTCGTCGCCACCCAATCTAAGGAGATTTTGGGTTTTCACCCGGGCATGGGGGCGGGGTAGAGGGCAGGGACCTCGAGGGCGCCTGCAAGTAGGAGAATGGCGACCCTGTTCGTCGCCACTGTCGGGATGAACGAGTCATCCAGTGTTTCCTCCGGTCCGATGTCACCTCTACCGGCCCCCGCCAACGCACCAGGGCCGACGACCGCGATGGTAAGCCACCAAGTGCAGCGGGAGAGAGCCTGCAGCGCGAAGGAGATCCACCGGCAACTCACCGCCCACGCGGTCAAGATGTCGTTCATCAACCAGCCGCGAACGTCGCCATGCCTAATGGGGCCGCCGTCCCAGGTCTATGTTCCTCCATGATGGCCGGAGTGGTGAGATCTGGCACCGCGCGGCCGTCGCCATCGCCCAAGCCCGCCGTCGACCGATGTCGCCGCTCTCTGGAGCCCGCACGCTACCGGGAGTCCCACACCCGTAGATCTCGGCGCCCGTGCACCGCCGCGAGCTCGCCTCCTCCGGGATCTGCCACACCGTCGGGAGGGCCGCACCCCTCGGATCAGGACGCCCGCAGCGCTGCGGAGCCGGGAGAGGGGGTAGAGACCCTCCGCCGCCGCCGTCGCACGCACGGGCTTTGCCCGGTGCCGACCATCGACAACGGCGGAGGGGGAGAAGGGCGCTGGAGGGTTCCTATGCGGCGGCGGCGGCGGCGGCTGAGCCCTCCCGAGCCGCCCGCGGGGGAGGCGACGCGAGAGGGTTGTTCATGACTAAAGAAAAACAAAATACTGCACTGTTTCTGCGGCCGGAGTGGCACGGGAATTAGTGAAGGAACTGCAGGTACTGAATTCGAAGGTCGGGCATCTCTGTTACTGATGCCATGCTGTTTCAAAACTTAATTAATTCAATCTACTAGTACATATTTCTGATTATTTGTCTGAAGCATGCATTCTAGTGGAAAATGGACATGCATATAGGTTCTTCTACTTTTGCATGTGGTGCCCTGTGAAGTCGACTGGTAGGATCTAATTGTGTAATCTTTTGTACCCCCTCTGTAAACTAATATAAGAGCGTTTAGAATACTAAAGTAGTGATCTAAACGCTCTTATATTAGTTTACGGAGGGAGTATTATCTTATATATGTAGATATTAGTCAACTTGAATGCCTTGCAGAGTTGCTTCGGTTAATCCTTGGTTGTGTGATTACTTAATTAGGTATTAGCACTTGATCTTCCTTTACCTATTTCTAGATTGATTGATGTTCAATGGAGGTTTATACCATGTATCAATGGCCAACTCTTATCTTAGTACAAGGTTCTCTCGGAACAATTTTTATTTATTTCAAGCTATTTCGGTAGTCCCGTTCATTATATTCCTCCTAGAATCCAAGGCATTTCATCGGAATACATCCTGTCTTTTCACCTTTGTAGTCCTATGCCCTGGTTCATGGGATCCTAACCGCGATGGGGAGATTAGATATTATTCTTTCGTAAGTTTCGTGGTCTTGCACTGGTACTTGATGTGTGGTCAGCGTGAAATCACCCCGCCTATAATTGCTCTACAGAGTCTTTGTTGTTAATCTCGCTTTGATAATGCTCTCTCACATCAGAGCATAGCCGTAAACGGTATCTAGTAGGCAGTCTGGGAACTACATTATCGTAGGGGATCGGATAGCGAGCGCTCTATATGCAGCTGAGAGACAATGCTCAGTTTGTACAAACTTATTTCATAACTGGATTATGAGCTTAGGCTTTAATCTTATCTTGACCTTCAATTATTGTTGTTAGAGATGGATATGCTTGGTTGAATTCTCTATCCTTTTTTTTAGATATATAGTAGTTCATAATTAATGTAGGAATGGATTCTATGTTTTGTGTTCCAGAAAGATTCCGTGTACTATGGGGTCTTTTTGGTGGTAAGATGTTTCTCTCCATTTTCCTTTTTCTTTCAGCTTTTATAGATTACCCACATGTCATCGATCTTGTTTTAGAAAATGATGCACAGAGGGGCTCTTGGGTCTTCAATACCCCAGGCTGTCCACTTTTTGCCAAGAACAAAGATGCTTCTGCCCATGTGGATGCAAGCACATGCCGAATTCAAGCAAGTTCAGGCGTTCATCGGGCCTCTCATTGAGCAAATTTGGCAAAGAGCCTTTCTTAGAAGGTATTCCTGTGGCTGCTCTTCATGGCCCGTTCAAAATACAAGGGATCTGATGTTGTGCCAGAAACCAGAGAACATCTATTCCTTTATTCAGCTATGCTCAACGCTGTTGGAACAAAGCTGAAATCCCGGAACACACAGAACACATAATTGAGGAAATGATTCCGCTGGTTACAAGATCTCTAATGTCCTTGTTTTTTTACGAACATTGTTGAATGTTTCATAATGCTATGGGCCAGAAAAAAATATCAAAGCTCCAAGAAGCTATTTGATAAAAATTTGGACCATAGATTTTGTTTTCTTTTCAAACAGACATGCATGAATGCCTTATATTTTTCAATTTAATTTTAAGTTTTCCACGTCTTACTGTTCATCCCAGGTGCATATAAGCACCGGGGAGAAGAATGGCTCTTTCGGGTAGCTACTCTTTCTTGGACTGATAAACCTTACATCTGACAAATGTATCATTTTTGTGCTTCTATTTGCCCACACCTAGCTCTAATAATCCACTCACTGTTTAGCTAAACCAAATATCAATGATCAACCATACATTTTGATTTTGCAAATGCTATAACAAGCATCGATTAGCAGAAGAAGTAGAAATAAATAACTACCAAGCCCGGAAATAGATAAACATCTTAGTCACCTAAAGCGATGATACCATAGCATATACTATTCCAGTACATAATACAACTAAATTGAGATCTTGCAAGTCAGAAAAACCAATCGTGAAAGGAAAAACCAGAGAAAGACGAACCAACTAGGATACTATCACGGTATTTTGAAAAACCAAATCAGGTATTCGCCTTCATTTATTTATCATCAACCGACTTTTCCCATTGAACCAACTCTAATGGTCGTCACCTATAGCATTTAGTTTCACCGGTTGAGTTGACAATATGAATCTGATGGGCTCGGATGAGCCTAGATTTGAAGGCCTAGCATCAAACTTCTGGGTTTGTTTATAAATGGTTCTCGCTGAACAGAATGACGACTTGATACTTACCCTTCCTAAAGAAGATATTAAGTTCACACTGTTGTCTATAAACTGGTGTAGCTGTTCACTCAAATGTATTTTTGTTCATATTTTTAAGAAGTCCTGGGGTCTGATCAAATGAGTTGTTTCTGGGATTATTGATGAATTTCACTAGTAGAAAAAGGGCCTATAGTCCCGGTTCATAAGGGCCTTTAGTCCCGGTTCATGAACCGGGACTAAAGGGTCGGTACTAATACCCTCACCCTTTAGTCCCGGTTCTATCCAGAACCGGGACAGATGGGCCTCCACGTGGCCTGTCCGCTGAGCCCAGGCAGGAGGGCCTTTGGTCCCGGTTGGTGGCACCAACCGGGACCAATAGGCATCCACGCGTCAGCATTTCTTTGGCTCTGGTTTTTGTTTGTTTTTTTTTAAAGAGGGGGGTTGGGGGGTTTTGGGGGGTTTTGGGGGGTTAATTTAGGTGTTTCATATATTGTGCTATAGCTAGCTAATTAATAGAGAAAAGTGTCCTTTCTTTTGTCCGTGCTTGATCGACGCTACGTACTATACATACGTATAGAGAGGACTAACTAGACATGCTAGCTAGCTAGTAATTAAGCAAACAGAAGATCGTCATGAACATATATATGCATACAGAGAGAAGTGATATCACCACCTCTCCTTCTCCGAGAGATTGGTCGAACAACAAGTTCTCGTATATCTATCCGACACTACCGGCTACATATATACAATAATTATCTTTTACAATATGGACGCGTGGTCCACATGGTATTCCCCGTCTTCAGCGATCACATAGTCAAGAAAGAATGCCGCCAATTCCTCTTGAATTGCTCGCATGCGATCTGGTGCTAGGAGTTCATCCGCTGCGAAACATCTAATTTTAAGAAAGGGTCAATACATACATACATACATATATATATATATATATATATATATATATATATATATATATATATATATATATATATATATATATATATATATGAATGAAACTCAACACAAATGATGGTAATAAAATAAAATTGTGAATATTTTATTTACTCACTTCAAATTGTTTGTCGGAGTAGCCCCTCTCACAGGTCGTGTGGCGGATGGACTCGCAAACGTAGTATCCACAGAAATCATTCCCTTGTTCCTGCCACAACCACTTTACAAGAAACAGAGGTCAATCAAACTGATAATTAGCAAGCACATGCTAAATGGTATTGATGAAACTAGCGCTTGAATCACTAGGAGATGCGCGTGGAATATGCTACTATATAGTACTTACTTTCGGTTGTCTAAATTGCAGCTTCTTCGGTAGTCCCGGAGCTTTTTTGGTGAATTTTCCCCAAGCCCTGCCATACAAAGAAACAATTACTTGATATCAGAAATGAAAAAAGTTGCTGATATGGTGGATAATGATCGATTTAACTTACTTCTCGAGCATTTCAGTCATTTCCGCATACTCCTTGGGATCTTTTCGTCTCGAGTCTAAGACAGTTACTACTCCTGCTCAAGCTTAATCTCTAGGAGAATATAGTGGAACGATGCATTTATGCATAACTCATCAATATTACATTTCTATAACCTGGACTAAATAAGGAAAACCGAATATGCCACAAGACAGTAACACTCACGTTTAGTTGTAAGGAAAGAGTATTGTATTTTTGTGTTCATTTATTTCCAACGATCGTAGCAAGTTGGCCTCGGTTTCCTTGGCACGATATTTAACCTCATTTGCATCGATGAGATATGTGTTAATGAACCCAATATCATCCACTTGTTTTTTCTTCATTTCTGCGATCTTCAATCTGCATAATATAGTGAGGATATTTATAAATACATGCAATGAAAGAGCTGAGTTATATAGAGATACTTAATGACAGAAGTAGTACTACTTACAGACAGTAGCAGGTGACCATTGCTTTATCGAGGGCCAATTGATTGAAAATCTGATAGAACTCCTCAAATGGAATAGGCAACAGTTCAATTCCAAGGAGGTCATGCTCCTTTTTAACTCTCAAATACAAAGTATTCCTCCCCTCAGACTCTTTGCAGGTTTTCATGTACCAATCATGCAATCTTCGCATCATCGTTGTTAGAGAACTTTCATCTTTGACGAGAGGCTTCCCGTACTCGTATCTTTGTATCTGCACCTCCAAGAAATAAATTGTACATCGTCGGGCAAGTAATCTCAGGATTGCCATAACCGGGCACCATCTTCGGATCGACGATGTCGCTAGCAGGCACCTTGAGCGGGGGGCACGATTCCTTCGCTTGTTCGCCGAGCTGGGCAATTTGTTTCCCAGCTCGTCGTTCTTTCATCCTTTGATCACCGACAGTACTTCCCGATCTCTCCGCCGGCAAATGCCTTTCAATAATGCGCTCATAGTTGCCTTTCGGCGGAGACTTGGGTGGTTTTGTCGGGGCAGCAGAGTGCGCTTCGCTTTGACCGGATCTACCTTCTCCTCCGGAGGTGGATGTCTCTTTGCTTTCAACCCTTGAAACCAGTCATCCACTTCGGTCTGCGCGATCTTCGCGTTTTCCTCCTCGCTCCTCTCGTGCGGTAACTTCTCCGAGTCTTCAGAGAAGGACCGAATCTGATCTCCTCCGCCTTTGGCTGTACTGCTAGACGCCGCAGAGCAGACGGAGCGGATGTCTTCTTTCCTTGCTTACGAGGCGGAGGAGAAGGACTACGACGCCGGGAGCAGCCGGAGCGGCGGCGGGTCTCTTCCGCCCTTGCCGACGAGGCGGAGAAGGAGGAGGCTGGCTGCCGGACGCGCCGGTGCAGGCGGAGAAGGAGACGGAGTGCCGCCACGCCGGAGAAGGAGCCGGCCGAGTGCCCTGATCGTCACTCGCCGGAGGAGGAGGCGGTGGAGGAGGCGGAGTGCCCTGACTCGCTGGAGGAGGAGGAGGAGGCGGTGGAGGAGGCGGAGTGCCCTGACTCGCGGAGGAGGAGGAGGAGGCGGAGGCGTCCAGTTCGGAAGGTTGATGAGATCCTTCGCCATAGGCATGGAGTCTTGAGCAGAACCCAGTCGATACTCCCTTCACCGGTAGGGTGGTCAAGCCGAGCTCCTCAAATCCCTCCGTTATTTCATCGACCATCACCTTAGCATATCCTTCGAATCGGCGGCGGTGAAAAGTTGAGTCGGGTTTAGTGGGATAAACAGAGCCAACAGCCGCCTTGACCTTTAAATTGCTCCATTGCGCCATAAGGTGGCAACTTTCAGCATCCGTGATAGCATCCACGGGATAGCTGGCAGGAGCCGTCAAGGCATGCTGCTCGCTGAAGCAGCTCGGTGGAAACCACGCTGCTTCTCCGCTGAGATGGCGGGTAGCCGGGAAGCTTCGCAGGTCGTTTGTTGTGATCGGCTGCTTCTCGTTCCTCTTCTCGTTCCTCTAGCCCCATTACCCTTTCGTGCAGCGCCTGCATTAGGCTCTGCTCCAGTTTCTTCCTCCTCTCATGGGTTTTGTAACCCCCTGCGTCCGGAAATCCAGCCTTCCACGAAAGGGAGCCTGGCGTGCCTCGTGTCCGTCCAGGGTGCTCAGGATTCCCGAGGGCCATTGTGAGCTCGTCCTTCTCCCTGTCTGGAACGAACTTCCCTTGCTGCGCTGCTTCGATATAATGCTTAA
Source organism: Aegilops longissima (assembly GCA_021605205.1). NCBI lineage: Eukaryota > Viridiplantae > Streptophyta > Magnoliopsida > Poales > Poaceae > Aegilops > Aegilops longissima. The sequence continues at coordinate 14,725 of JAHIAM010006362.1, read as the reverse complement.
GCCTCTTGACTGGTATGTCCAATTGTTCGTCCGTCCAAATGCACTTCCCCGTTATAGGGTCCAAGGATCCGCCGGCCCCGAAGAACCAAGTCCGGCAACGGTCTGGCCAGTTCATTGTCTCGGGTTCGATCCCTTTATCAAGCAGATCATTCTCAGCCTTGGCCCACTTAGGCCGGGCTATGAGGTAGCCACCTGACCCCGTGCGATGGTGAAGCTTTTTCTTCGCAGCATTTCTCTTGTTTGTCGCTGACATCTTTTTACTCTTTTCCGATGTCTTGTAGGCCACAAATGCGGGCCAGTCATCTCTGATCTTCTCATATTTGCCCGTGAATTCTGGTGTCTCATTTTTTTCGACATACGTATTGAGGTCTTTCTTCCAATTCCTGAATAGTTCTGCCATCTTCTTAAGAGCAAAAGACTTGATTAATGGCTCTATTACTGGCTTCTCCGGATCATCCTCTGGCGGTAGGGTAAAATTTGACTTCAGCTCAGTCCAAAGATCATTTTTCTGCATACCATTGACACAAGACACCTCAGGGTCTTCGTTCTTAGGCTTATACCACTGGTGGATGCTGATCGGGATCTTGTCCCTAACCAGAACTCCGCACTGAGCAACAAATGCCTTCTTTGTCCGGTAGGGTTCAATCGGTTGGCCGTCGCGCGCGATTTGTATGATCTCAAACTTTTCATCCGAGCTCAACTTTTTCTTCGGGCCTCGTCTCTTTACCGAAGTTGTGCTCGATCCGGAGGGCTAGAAAAAAGAACAAAGACGAGAGTTAATTAATATGTGTACATATATACCAAAACAAAGACGAGAGCTAGTCAGCACAGGCTTAACTAATATATATACCTGGCCGGACTCGGTTTGGTGATCACCGGAGCTGTCCTCACGGTCTACTTCTTCACCTTCTCCTTCTTGCACCGGCATTGGGTCATCGGAGCCATGTAAATCATAGCCAGCTGCTTCTTCACCCTCTCCTTCCAGACCATCGTTGTCGACGTTGAGAAACATCATCGAGGAGATGGCATCACTTCCGTGTGCGATTATGTCCCTCAACAACGCTTCTTGTGCTTCGTCTCAGGGGGTGTCCATAGTTTCTATAAATATTTACAACATGGCAATTATTATTCAAACATGACAGATATGGATATATTAGTGCCAACGTAGAACTAGCTAGCTAATCACAATAAGGAATCATATTAGTGGCCTCGACGCTGCTTCTCTAGGGTTTGGGTGGCCTCGACAACGCTTCAAGGGTTAGGGGGTGGCCTCGAGAACGCTTCAAGCTAGGAGGGGTATGTATCGACCCCCCACGTGTTGAAGCTATCGGGAGGGGGTCGGCGTTGAACAGTACATCTATGTCCCACAAGTGACATGGGCATCGATGCCCGCGGTAGGGTAGAGGGTCGTGGATCGCCGAGCGGTCGAGGGTCAAGGGGTCGAAGATCGCCGAGGGGTCGGGAGGTTGCCTAGTGTCAAAGGATTCAACAAAACCATGTCTTCATCATTAGGCTAAAGTAACAGGTGCATGATGGTGCAAGCTCTCCAAAGTTGTTTTGGAGCGGAGTCCCAGATAGGATAATTAAGCTTTTTGGTACAAAGTTCAGCAAAAAGGCAAATTATCCTATCCGGGACTCCATTCCAGAACAACTTTGGAGGACTTCGTACCATCATGCCATGGTTACTTCCGGCTAATGATGAAGCAATGGATTTCTTCAATACTTTGACACTATCGGTACCCCCCTATCGGAAAAGGAAGAAAAGAGGAAGAAGGAAGAAGAAGAAGAAAAAAAGAAGAAAAAAAAGAGAAGAAGAAAATAATAGAGAGAAGAAGAAAAATAGAAAAAATTCTATTTTTCTTCTTCTCCTCTATTCCTTCTTCTTCTCCTCTTCTTTTCTTCTTTTCCTCTCATTCTTTTCTTCTTCTTCTTCCTTCTTCCTTCGATCCTAGAACCCTCGAACCCTCGACCCTAGAACCCTCGAACCCTAGAACCCTCGAACCTCGACCCTAGAACCCTCGAACCCTCAAAGCCTTGTGCCTCGAAACCTCGACCGGCCTCGACGACCCTCGACCCTCAAAACATTGACCCTCGACCGGCCTCGATGACCCTCGACCCCTCTGTGACCCTCTCGACCCTCTAGCCTAGTTCCCGACCGTCGACCCCTCAGCGATCCTCGACACCCTCGTTCCCGATAAAAAGAAGAAGAAGAAGAAGAAGAAGAAGAAGAAGAAGAAGAAGAAGAAGAAGAAGAAAAGAAGAAGAAAAAGAGAAGAAGAAGAAAGAAGAAGAAAAAGAAGAAAAAAAAGAGAGAGAAGAAGAAGAAGGAAAAGAGGAAAGAAGAAAAATAGATTTTTTTTCTTCTTCTCCTCTATTCCTTCTTCTTCTCCTTTTTCTTCTACTTCCTCTTCTTATTTTTCTCCTCTTCTTCTCCTTCTTCCTTCTTCCTCTTTATTATTTTTCCTTATTTTCCTTCTTCCTCATTTAACCCTAACTCTAAACAGTACAACTTCCTCGACGTCCCGCCTCTCTCTAATGAACAAAATAAAATCTATGAATAAAAAAACATCATATTCTATGAACAAAAAACATCATATTCCATCCACATCGATCCATGCATACATCATATATATGATCATATCTATGAACAAAAAAATTCATATGATCATCTATGAACAAAAAATTCACATATATCCATACATCAATATATATACATTTATGAAAAAATCATGAACATTTATGAAAAAAAAAACATGGCGGCGGCGCAGGGGGCAGGGCAGGTGCTGCTGGGCTCATCAGGGCGGAGGCGACGGCGAGGTCGCGCGACGGGGCGGCGGGGAGGCGGAGGCGACGGCGAGGTCGGGAGGCGGAGGCGACGGCGAGGTCGGGAGGCAGGGGCGGCGACGGCGAGGTCGGCGAGGTCGGCGAGGTCGCGGAGGCAGGGGCGGCGACGGCGAGGGCGCGCGCGACGGGCGGGACGGCGACGACGAGGCAGGGCGACGGCGTTAGGGCAGATCACGGTCGGCGGCGACGGCGGGGCAGACAGGCGGCGACGACGGGCGGGCAGCGGCGGCGCGACGGCGGCGCGACGGCGACGACAACGGCGCCGGCGGCGGCGATGGTGACGACGGGCGGCGTGGCGGCAGATGGCGGCGTCGGGCGGTGTCGGGGCAGCTGGCGGCGTCGGGAGGGGAAAATCGCGATGAATCTGAAATTTCCCAAGTGCTTTCTTATATAGCAAGGGCATTAGTCGGTTGGTGCCATGACCGGGACTAATGCCCCTAGTCCCGGTTGGTGCCTCCAACCGGACCAAACAAATTTCAGCAGCCCAAAGGGCGGAAGCGGCGACCTTTGGTCGGTTGGTGGCACCAACCGACTAAAGGTGCATTAGTCCCGGGTTGTGGCACCAACCGGGACTAAACCACCCTTTAGTCCCGGTTGGTGCCTCCAACCGGGACCAAAGGCCTGTGCTGCCCCAAACCCAAATATTTAGTCCCACCTCGCTAGTTGAAGGGCGCCGGCACTGGTTTATAAGCGCTGGTGTGCCTCCCCTTTCGAGCTCCTCTCTAATGCAGGCTTTCGGGCCTAATCTTGCTACTGCCTGTGGGCCTATTGGGCCTCTGCGGGCCTGAATCCTGGCCCATGTAGGGTTTCTAGTCGTATTCAGGCCGTGGGGGCCGTGGTGGCACTTTTTTTTGCTTTATATTTTATTTCTTTTTGCTTTTAGTTTTAGAAAAAATATAAACTTTCTATTAGTGCCATTAGTTTTAAAATTTGAAAACACTTTTTTTGTTTTCTTTGTTGCTTTATTTATTTTATTTTGTTTCTACTTACAACTAAATACTTATTGTTGCTATTTTTATTTTTTCAAGTTTTTTGTTTTGTTTTCTGCATTATTTATTTTCTTTTGGTTTTTGCTTTATTTTTAATTCTTTTTCTTTTAGGTCAGCAAAATTATAAACTTTCTGTTAGTGCTTTTAGTTTTAGAAAAATATAAACTTTCTGTTTGTGCCATTAGTTTTAAAATTCAAAAACACTTTTTTGTTTTCTTTGTTGCTTTATTTATTTTATTTTGTTTCTACTTACAACAAAATGCTTATTGTTGCTATTATTATTATTTTTTCAAGTTTTTTTGTTTTGTTTCCTGCATTATTTATTTTCTTTTGGTTGTTTGCTTTATTTTTTAATTCTTTTTGCTTTTAGGTCAGCAAAATTGTAAACTTTCTGTTAGTGCCATTTGTTTTAGAACAATTATAAACTTTCTGTTTGTGCCATTAGTTTTATAAAATTTGAATTCTTTGAAATTTGTGTGAATCACAAGTTTGTGAGCTCAACAAGGCGTAGAGGGACGGGCTTATAAACCAGTGTGAGCGCCCTTCGGTTGGCGAGGTTTTCAAATTCATAGTTTTCAAATGAACTCTGAAACAGTTGGCATAGCATGTTCATGAACAAAACGGACAATGGTATCATACTCGTGTGTTACAAAGTTGGCATGGTATCATCATAATAGTTGCGGGAGAAAGTCTTAACTTTTTCTTCGCTTGTGTCATTTGCTTATTGCGCCGTAACCATGGATAATCTTCATCGTTTATCAGGATGCTTGGGTCAGCCTTGACTTTGAAGGGGGGAATTTCATGAAACTTTTCATACTCTTCAGACATGTCTGTCTTGCCCTCCACTCCCAGGATGTCCCTTTTTCCTGAAAGAACTATGTGGCGCTTTGGCTCATTGTATGATGTATTCGCTTCCTTATCTTTTCTTTTCCTCGGTCTGGTAGACATGTCCTTCACATAGATAACCTGTGCCACATCATTGGCTAGGACGAACGATTCGTCAGTGTACCCAAGATTTTTCAGATCCACTGTTGTCATTCCGTACTGTGGGTCTACCTGTACCCCGCCTCCTGACAGATTGACCCACTTGCACCTAAACAAAGGGACCTTAAAATCTACTTCGTAGTCAAGTTCCCATATGTCTACTATGTAACCATAATATGTGTCATTTCCCTTGTCGGTTGCTGCATCAAAGCGGACAACGCTGTTTTGGTTGGTGCTCTTTTCATCTTGGTCAATCCTGTAAAATGTATTCCCATTTATCTCGTATCCTTTCCAAATCATTACAGTCGAAGATGGTCCCCTGGACAACAAGTACAACTCATCACAAACAGTGCTGTCACCTCGAGGCGTGTTTCCAACCAACTGCTGAAAGTCTGATGTGTTCACATGTAATCCAGTCGTCGCCTTTGCTCCGGGTGTTTGGGCGCAGACTGTTCTTGTGTTCATCGACATACGGGTCACCAAGGTAGAGTTCTGTAGAACTGTGTAGTGTGCTTGAGACCAAGAATATCCGTCCCTGCATATTATTGAGTCTCTTCCACTCGTGCCTTTTCGGTCAGTCTCCCCTCATACCGCGATTTAGGGAGACCTATCTTATTAAGGCCAGGAATGAAGTCAACACAAAACCCGATGACATCCTCTGTTTGATGGCCCATGGAGATGCTTCCTTCGGCCTAGCACGATTCTGAACATATTTCTTTAGGACTCCATGAACCTCTCAAAGGGGTACATATTGTGTAGAAATACGGGCCCCGTAATGACAATCTCGTCGACTAGATGAACTAGGGCGTGCGTCATGGTATTGAAGAAGGATGGTGGGAACACCAGCTTGAAACCGACAAGACATTGCGCCACATCACTCCTTAGCGTTGCTACGATTTCTGGATCGATCACCTTCGAGATATTGCATTGAGGAATGCACATAGCTTCACAATGGCTAATCGGACGTTTTCGGTAGAAGCCCTCTCAATGCAACCGGAAGCAGTTGCGTCATAATCACGTGGCAGTCATGAGACTTTAGGTTCGGAACTTTTCTCGACATATTTATTATTCCTTTATATTCGACGAGAAGCCAGTCGGGACCTTCATCTTGAGCAGGCATTGAAAGAATATTTCTTTCTCTTCTTTAAATAAGAGCGTAGCTGGCAGGACCTTCATACTGCTTCGGAGGCATGCCCTCTTTTTCGTGTAAGCGTTGCAGGTCCTCTCGTGCCTCAGGTGTATCTTTTGTCTTCCCATACACGCCCAAGAAGCCTAGCAGGTTCACGCAAAGGTTCTTCGTCACGTGCATCACGTCGATCGAAGAGCGGACCTCTAGGTCTTTCCAGTAGGGTAGGTCCCAAAATATAGATTTCTTCTTCCACATGGGTGCGTGATTCTCAGCGTCATTCGGAACAGCTAGTCCGCCGGGACCCTTTCCAAAGATTACGTGTAAATCATTGACCATAGCAAATGCGTGATCACCGATGCGCATGGCGGGCTTCTTCCGGTGATCTGCCTCGCTTTGAAATGCTTGCCTTTCTTTCGACATTGATGGTTGGTCGGAGGAAATCGACGATGGCCCAGGTACACATTCTTCCTGCAGCTTCCCAGGTATATACTATCGGTGTCAAGTAAACAGTGCGTGCATGCGTGGTATCCCTTGTTTGTCTGTCCTGAAAGGTTACTGAGAGCGGGCCAATCGTTGATTGTCACGAACAGCAATGCCTTTAGGTCAAATTCCTCCTTTTTGTGCTCATCCCACGTACGTACACCGTTTCCATTCCACAGCTGTAAAAGTTCCTCAACTAATGGCCTTAGGTACACATCAATGTCGTTGCCGGGTTGCTTAGGGCCTTGGATGAGAACTGGCATCATAATGAACTTCCGCTTCATGCACATCCAAGGAGGAAGGTTATACATACATAGTCACGGGCCAGGTGCTGTGATTGCTGCTCTGCTCCCCGAAAGGATTAATGCCATCCGCGCCTAAAGCAAACCATACGTTCCTTGGGTCCTTTGCAAACTCATCCCAGTACTTTCTCTCGATTTTTCTCCACTGCGACCCGTCAGCGGGTGCTCTCAACTTCCCGTCTTTCTTACGGTCCTCACTGTGCCATCGCATCAACTTGGCATGCTCTCTGTTTCTGAACAGACGTTTCAACCGTGGTATTATAGGAGCATACCACATCACCTTCGCAGGAACCCTCTTCCGGGAGGCTCGCCGTCAACATCACCAGGGTCATCTCGTCGATCTTATACGCAATGCACCGCATACCGGGCATGCGTTCAGATCCTTGTAGGCACCACGGTAGAGGATGCAGTCATTAGGGCATGCATGTATCTTCTCCACCTCCAATCCTAGAGGGCATCGACCTTCTTTGCTGCGTATGTCTTGTCGGGCAATTCGTTATCCTTTGGAAGCTTCTTCTTCATTATTTTCAGTAGCTTCTCAAATCCTTTATCGAGCACAGCATTCTCTGCCTTCCACTGCAGCAATTCGAGTACGGTACCGAGCTTTGTGTTGCCATCTTCGCAATTGGGGTACAACCCTTTTTTGTGATCCTCTAACATGCGATCGAACTTCAGCTTCTCCTTTTGACTTTCGCATTGTGTCCTTGCATCGACAATGACCCGGCGGAGATCATCATCATGGGGCACATCGTCTGGTTCATCTTGATCTTCAGCAGCTTCGCCCGTTGCAGCACCATCGTGCACATCGTCTCGTGCATCTTGATGTTCAGTAGCATCACCGTATTCAGGGGGCACATAGTTGTCATCGTACTCTTCTTCCTCGCCGTCTTCCATCATAACCCCTATTTCTCCGTGCCTCGTCCAAACATTATAGTGTGGCATGAAACCCTTGTAAAGCAGGTGGGTGTGAAGGATTTTCCGGTCGAGTAAGACTTCAGATTCCCACATATAGGGCATGGACAACACATAAAACCATTCTGCTTGTTTGCCTGAGCCACTTGAGAAAAGCATGCACGCCCTTAATGTACTCGGAGGTGTGTGCATCACCGTACATCCATTGTCGGTTCATCTGCGTGCATTATATATAATTAAGTGTGTCAAAAATCATTACAGAACATCATGAATAGATAATTAAGTGACCAAATTAATAGAAGTTCATCATCACATAAAAACCAAAGTACATACATAGTTCTCATGTAACAACATAAAGCTCTGCAGAGCATCTAAATTAATTAAACCATACATTGAAACTATGTAAAACATTTCAATGTGAAAACAAATACGATCATAATCGCAACCAAGCTAACAACTGATCCAACGGCATAATGATACCAAGCCTCGGTATGAATGGCATATTTTCTAATCTTTCTCATCTTCAAGCGCATTGCATCCATCTTGTTCTTGTGATCATCGACGACATCCGCAACATGCAACTCCAATATCATCTTCTCCTCCTCAAGTTTTTTATTTTTCCTTCAAGAAATTGTTTTCTTCTTCAACTAAATTTAACCTCTCGACAATAGGGTCGGTTGGAATTTCGGTTCAACAACCTCCTAGATAAATAAAATCTATGTCACGTTGGTCGGCATAATTTTCATAAACAATAAATGAACCAATAGTTATGAAAAGATAATATATACCACATCCGAATCATAGACAGGGGCGAGGGCCGACGGGCGGATACCAAAACCATCGCACTATATAAGATGCAATAATAAAAGTAAGAAAATAATACAAGTAAGAATATTTTTCCTTTCGTAAAGAAGATAAGAACAAGAGGCTCACCACGGTGGTGCTGGCGATGAGATCGGCGCGGGTGATCGACGGCGGTGAAGACGGGGACGGGGCGTGACGGACCGCTAAACCTAGACAAATATTGAGGAAAATGGAGGTTAGAGCTCGAGCTTGGAGAGGAGAAAGCTTAAGTAGTGTGGCTCGGGCATTCCATCGAACACCTTGTGTGCATAGGAGGTGAGCTAGAGCACCACCAGCCCCCTCCCTCGGCCGAAAAAAACAGAGCAGTGTGCTCTGTTCTTGCGCGAGGGGCTATATATAGGCAGCACTATTGGTCCCGGTTGGTGGCATGAGCCGGGACTAAAGGGTAGCCTTTGGTCCCGGTTCATGCCACCAACCGGGACCAATAGTGGTGGGCCAGGAGCGAGGCCCATTGGTCCCGGTTCGTCCCACCAACCGGGACCAAAAGGTCCGGACGAACGGGACCAATGGCCCACGTGGCCCGGCCGGCCCCAGGCTCACGAACGGGATAAATGCTCACATTAGTCCGGTTCTGGATTGAACCGGGACTAATGGGCAAAACAGACCTCAACGATAGCCCCTTTTTCTACTAGTGTTTGTGTTAGTTACGGTTGATATTTCGGGGCTTCACTAGTAGAAAAAGGGGCTATCGTCCAGGGCAGTTTAGCCCATTAGTCCCGGTTCAATCCAGAACCGGGACCAATGGAGCTATTTGGCCCGGTTCGTGAGCCCAGGGGGCCGGCCGGGCACGTGGGCCATTGGTCCCGGTTCGTCCGGACCTTTTGGTCCTGGTTGGTGGGACGAACCGACCATTGGCCTCGCCTCCCAGCCCACAATCATTGGTCCCGGTTGGCGGCTTGAACTGGGACCAAAGCACCCTTTAGTCCCGGTTCGTCCTATCAACCGGACTAAAGGGTTGGTCCTCGTTAACGCCTAGAGTTTAGTCCCACCTCGCCAATCAAAGGGAATCAAACCAGTTTATAAGCACCTCCTTTCTGCCATGTTGAGCTCTTCTCAAAATGAAAATAGATGCCCTTATACAGGAAATTTAACCTAAATTCATACTGAATTTCTCTAAAGTTAGTAGAAATTTATTATGAATTTAGGTTGAATTTTCTATAAGTTTATCTATGCTCATTATGAGTAGTTTTTATATAGATTTTTTATTTTCTGCTATATTTATTTTTTTTTTTTGCTTTTCTCAAGTGGCTGAGGCAAACAAGCAGAATGGTTTTATGTGTTGTCCATGCCCTATATGTGGGAATACGAAGTCTTACTCGACCGGAAAATCCTTCACACCCACCTGCTTTACAAGGGTTTCATGCCACACTATAATGTTTGGACGAGGCACGGAGAAATAGGGGTTATGATGGAAGGCGGCGAGGAAGAAGAGTACGATGACAACTATGTGCCCCTGAATACGGTGATGCTACTGAACATCAAGATGCACGAGACGATGTGCGACGATGGTGCTGCAACGGCGAAGCTACTGAAGATCAAGAGGAACCAGACGATGTGCCCCATGATGATGATCTCCGCGGGTCATTGTCGATGCAAGGACACAATGCGAAAGTCAAAAGGAGAAGCTGAAGTTCGATCGCATGTTAGAGGATCACAAAAAAGGGTTGTACCCCAATTGCGAAGATGGCAACACAAAGCTCGGTACCGTACTCGAATTGCTGCAGTGGAAGGCAGAGAATGCAGTGCCTGATAAAGGATTTGAGAAGCTACTGAAAATAATGAAGAAGAAGCTTCCAAAGGATAACGAATTGCCCGACAGTACATACGCAGCAAAGAAGGTCGTATGCCCTCTTGGATTGGAGGTGGAGAAGATACATGCATGCCCTAATGACTGCATCCTCTACCGTGGTGCCTACAAGGATCTGAACGCATGCCCGGTATGCGGTGCATTGCGGTATAAGATCAGACGAGATGACCCTCGTGATGTTGATTTGGCGAGCCTCCCAGAAGAGGGTTCTGCGAAGGTGATGTGGTATGCTCCTATAATACCACGGTTGAAACGTCTGTTCGAAGCGGAGAGCATGCCAAGTTGATGCGATGGCACAGTGAGGACCGTAAGAAAGGCGGAAGTTGAGAGCACCCGCTGACGGGTCGCAGTGGAGAAAAATCGAGAGAAAGTACTGGGATGAGTTTGCAAAGGACCCAAGGAACGTATGGTTTGCTTTAAGCGCGGACGGCATTAATCCATTCGGGGAGCAGAGCAGCAATCACAGCACCTGGCCCGTGACTCTATGTATGTATAACCTTCCTCCTTGGATGTGCATGAAGCGGAAGTTCATTATGATGCTAGTTCTCATCCAAGGCCCTAAGCAACCCGGCAACGACATTGATGTGTACCTAAGGCCATTAGTTGAGGAACTTTTACAGCTGTGGAATGGAAACGGTGTACGTCGTGGGATGAGCACAAAAGGAGAATTTGACCTAAAGGCGTTGCTGTTCGTGACCATCAACGATTGGCCCGCTCTCAAGAACCTTCGGGACAGACAAACAAGGGATACCACGCATGCACGCACTGTTTACTTGACACCGATAGTATATACCGGGAAGCTGCAGGAAGAATGTGTACCTGGGCCATCGTCGATTTCTTCCGACCAACCATCAATGTCGAAAGAAAGGCAAGCATTTCAAAGGCGAGGCGGATCACGGAAGAAGCCGCCATGCGTACCGGTGATAAAGTACTTGCTATGGTCAATGATTTACACGTAATCTTTGGAAAGGGTCCCGGCGGACTAGCTGTTCCGAATGACGCTGAGAATCACGCACCCATGTGGAAGAAGAAATCTATATTTTGGGACCTACCCTACTGGAAAGACCTAGAGGTCCTCTCTTCGATCGACGTGATGCACGTGACGAAGAACCTTTGCGTGAATCTGCTAGGCTTCTTGGGCGTGTATGGGAAGACAAAAGATACACCTGAGGCACGAGAGGACCTGCAACGCTTGCACGAAAAGTCACCTACTGGGCCCCCACGACCTGAATACGAAAAGGGACATCCTGGGAGTGGAGGGCAAGACAGACATGTCTGAAGAGTATGAAAAGTTTCATGAAATTCCCCCCTTCAAAGTCAAGGCTAACCCAAGCATCCTGATAAACGATGAAGATTATCCATGGTTACGGCGCAATAAGCAAACGACACAAGCGAAGAAAAAGTGAAGACTTTCTCCCGCAACTATTATGATGATACCATGCTAACTTTGTAACACACGAGTATGATACCATTGTCCGTTTTATTCATGAACATGCTATGCCAACTTTTTCAGAGTTCATTTGAAAACTATGAATTTGAAAACCTCGCCAACCGAAGGGCGCTCAAAACGGTTTATAAGCCCGTCCCTCTACGCCTTGTTGAGCTCACAAACTTGTGATTCACACAAATTTCAAAGAATTCAAATTTTATAAAACAAATGGCACAAACAGAAAGTTTATAATTTTGCTGACCTAAAAGCAAAAAGAATTAAAAAATAAAGCAAAAAACCAAAAGAAAATAAATAATGCAGAAAACAAAACAAAAAACTTGAAAATAAAAATAAAAATAGCAACAATAAGCATTTTTTGTAAGTAGAAACAAAATAAAATAAATAAAGCAACAAAGAAAACAAAAAAGTGTTTTCAATTTTAAAACTAATGGCACAAACAGAAAGTTTATTTTTTTCTAAAACTAAAAGCACTAACAGAAAGTTTATAATTTTGCTGACCTAAAAGCAAAAAGAATTAAAAATAAAGCAAAAACCAAAAGAAAATAAATAATGCAGAAAACAAAACAAAAAACTTGAAAAAATAAAAATAGCAACAATAAGTATTTTGTTGTAAGTAGGAACAAAATAAAATAAATAAAGCAACAAAGAAAACAAAAAAGTGTTTTCAAATTTTAAAACTAATGGCACTAATAGAAAGTTTATATTTTTCTTAAACTAAAAGCAAAAAGAAATAAAATATAAAGCAAAAAAAGTGCCACCTCTCGGCCCCCACGGCCTGAATACGACTAGAAACCCTATGGGCCAAGATTCAGGCCATGGAAGGCCCAGCAGGCCACAGCACAGTGGCGAGATAGGCCCAGCCTGCTTTAGAGAGGAGCTCGAGAGGGAGCCGCACCGCACCTTATAAACTGGTGCGGCTCCCTCTCAACTAGCGAGGTGGGACTAAACATTTGGCGCGGGGCAGCACATGGCCTTTGGTCCCGGTTGGTGGCACCAACCGGGACTAAAAGGTGCATTGGTCCCGGTTCGGGGCTCCAACCGGGGCTAATGCCCCCTTTAGTCCCGGTTGGTGCCACCAACCGGGACCCAAGGCCGCCGCTTCCCGCCCTTTGTGCTGCTGAAAATTGGCCTTTGGTCCCGGTTGGTGGCACCAACGGGGACTAAAGGGGGGCATTAGCCCCGTTTTGTGCCACCAACCGGGACCAATGCCCTTGCTATATAACCAGGACTTGTGAAAATTTCACATCTCCTCGCCAGTTCCCCGACGACGCCTTGAGCTCATCGACGCCGCCAGTTGCCCAGATCGACGCCGTCCGCTGCCCGCCGCCGCCCGCCGTCAGCAGCGCCGCCCACGCCGTCCGCGCGCCCCGTCGTCGCCCTGCCCGTCGCCGCCAGACGCTGCCCAGCGCCGCCGCCGCCGCTGCCGCGATGCGTCGTCGTCGCCCGCGCCGTCGTCGCCGCCACGCCCTGCCCTGCCCGCCCGAGCCCGTCGTCGCCCCTGCCCGAGCCCGCCGTCCTCGTCGCCCCTGCCCGCGCCGCCCGAGCCCGTCGTCGCCCCCTGCCCTGCGCCGCCCGAGCCCGTCGTCGCCGTCGCCAGCCCTCGCCTCGCCGCCGCCGTCGCGCTTCGCCGGCCGCCCGTTATGAGCCCGCCGCCGTCGAGCCGCCCCGTTTTTATTTTTATTAGTTTATTTATTTTTGTTCATATGTGATGTATATGTGTATGTGGCTATAATGTATATGTTTTTATTTTTATTAGTTTAGTTTTTGTTCATATATAGAAAGTTACAATTTTAATTAGGTTAGTGCATTTTAATTAGGTTAGTGTAGAGGAAAAAGTAAAATAAGGAAAAGGAAGAAAAGAGGAAGAAGGAAGAAGGAAGAAGAAGAAGAAAAAAAGAAGAAAAAAGAAAAGAAGAAGAAGAAGAAAGGAATAGAGAGAAGAAGAAAAATAGAATTTTTTCTATTTTTCTTCTTCTCTCTATTCTTTTCTTCTTCTTCGAGGAATAAGAAGAAAAGAAGAGGAGAAGAAGAAAGAAAGGAATAGAGGAGAAAGAAGAAACTTTGACACGAGGGGGGGTACGATACCCCTCCCCGATAACATTATTTTCCCATGTATATGTATGTTGCGTCGTTGTCGATATAACGAGTGTGTCGAGGATCGCCGAGGGTCGAGGGTCGGGAACTAGGGTAGAGGGTTGAGAGTCGTTAAGGGTCAAGGGTCGAAGGTTTCAGGTCGAGGTTCCTATAGTGTCAAACTATTCAAGAAATCCATGGCTTCATCATTAACCGGAGTAACCATGGCATGATGGTGCAGAAGTCCTCAAAGTTGTTACGGAATGGAGTCCGGATAGGATAATTTGCCTTTTGCTGAACTTTGTACCAAAAAGCGAATTATCCTATATGGGACTCCGTTCCAAAACAACTTTGGAGAGCTTCGTACCATCATGCACCTGTTACTTTCGCCTAATGATGAAGACATGGTTTTGTTGAATCCTTTGACACTAGGCAACCTCCCGACCCCTCGGCGATCTTCGACCCCTTGACCCTCGACCGCTCGGCGATCCACGACCCTCTACCCTACCGCGGGCATCGATGCCCACGTCACTTGTGGGACATAGATGTACTGTTCAACGCCGACCCCCTCCCGATAGCTTCAACACGTGGGGGGTCGATATTACGTACCCCCTCCTAGCTTGAAGCGTTCTCGAGGCCACCCCCTAACCCTTGAAGCGTTGTCGAGGCCACCCCAAACCCTAGAGAAGCAGCGTCGAGGCCACTAATATGATTCCTTATTGTGATTAGCTAGCTAGTTCTACGTTGGCACTAATATATCCATATCTGTCATGTTTGAATAATAATTGCCATGTTGTAAATATTTGTAGAAACTATGGACACCCCGAGACGAAGCACAAGAAGCGTTGTTGAGGGATATAATCGCACACGGAAGTGATGCCATCTCCTCAA
>JAHIAM010006361.1:0-44420 GCA_021605205.1 Aegilops longissima | reverse complement strand
GGAGGTAGTAGTACTCTAATAGCTAACCTGGCCTGTTTGGATGCATGTGTTAGAGTTAGTTTGGGTTAGTTTGAACTCAACTAACCCAAAAATATCAAACAGGAGGGTTAGTTTGGGTTAGATGCATCTAACCCATTCAAAAATCTAACCCACCCAAGAGGTGCTTATTTGGGTTAGTTCTTCTCGGGACACTAAAAACACATTTTCTCTCACTCTCCCCACAGCTGATCCCTCCCACTTCCTCGAAGCTTCTCGTCCTCTCCTCCTCCCTCTCGCACCGCCCATGAAGGCACCTCGCAGTATCCGCTCCATCTAACCCGTCATCCAAACACCTCTTTCGCTAGAGTTACTTGAGGTTAGTTCAGGATTAGAATCTTTAACTCATCAACTCATCTAATAGTAGTTCTTATACTCATTATAATCAGTATTGTAGATATTGATATTTTTAGTATAAATTTGGTCAAACACTTTGCAAGCGGTTGTGAAGTAAAAAGGACTAGAGGGAGTATCATGCATGCGGAGTAGGCAAAAAATTGCTCATTTATAGCGGTCGAAGTCTCAAAGGCGAGACAGCGAGGAGGTGAAGGTCATGGGGCGCGACGATTGCGGAGTTAAGTGAAGTTACCCATGCGCCGGCATGGCATGCGAACAGGCAGAAGCTATACCGTCAGGCCTACGATATGGGTCTAGTAGACATGACATCTAGTGGGTCCCGCATAGTTCTTGAGAACTCTTTGGGGGCTTGCGGCCGTTTATCCACCGGCAAGACCAGCAACCCCATGCCATTCGCACGCCCTACTCGTCCCCGTCTTCTACTAGTACATTACCTTACAACAGTTCGCTCCCAGTCGTCCCTTCCTTTGACATTACACCAGTTCAACTTCTCCTATCCCTCCTCCAAAATCCATGGCCTCCCAAATCTCCATGGTGCTGTTGAGTACCAGGTTAGAGCCATCACCGGCGATGAGTTCATCGTCATCTACACCGTGGATCCGCGATGGTGAAAGCATGCCTTGCTCGCTTCCTAGCATGTTCACAGTTCAATGGATGAGTGGGTCGCTGGGCTAGATGTTGAGTACACCACAGTCCTGCAAGAGAGAAGATTCTAAAGGGCAGAGAAGAAGAAGCTTGCCATGATCAGGTTTGTGTACATAACTGTGCTTAGTCTACCACATATGCCATGCCAACGTTGAGTGCTAGGATTTTAAGAACTTCCTCAAGGACAAAGAGTGAAACTACATCAGAGACTTTAGGAACGAGGGATATCCTGAGTTGGATAGGCCTCGTTGTAGGCTAGCCCTTCAATCTCCGTAAGGCAAGTCTGGTGTCCTCCTCTCAGCCTTCAATGCTGACCCGCAGCAGCCATGATTGATCCTTCATAGCTAAACCAAGAAACCTCACCACGAAGTTTCATCATGCATGGGAGTTGAAGACATTAGATGAAGATCACATCATGTACGCAGCAATGGATGCCTACCTTTGTTTAAATATCTACAAGGGTTGGATGAAGAAGCAGAGCCCAGTGTCCGGTTCAAGAAAAGAAGCGTCGGCAAAGAGGAAGAGGAAGAGGGACGAGGATGAAGTCGAGGACGTGGACTAAGACTCCGAGTAGCTGGCAGTGTCGTCGCTCATGCTGGTTCTACTGCAGTGTCAAGCGAACTAGTTGCTTAGTTTATTTTCAAGGGTGTGTAGTGCTGAGGCCCCAGCAGAACCATGTTTATGTTCTTTCTCGTTATTTGAACTCTTTAGTACGTACAGTAGTACTAGTACTATGTCTTACTACTGTTCTTCTTGCAGTTGGTGCTACTGCCAGATCTTCGTGTTCCTACTGACTTAATACGTTCGCATTTAGTAGTATAATTTGGGTCAATCAATTTGTGAAAGAAGTTCGATGGAGCAAAGGAAGAAGACGCAGAGAAGCTACCCAGAACTATATTAGGGTGGCAGGGGCCCATGATCTATCTTATGAGTGTTGGTGTGGAATGCAGTTCATCGGAAAAAATGGATCGTGCCTGTGGTTAAACGGATGGCGGGGTGGGGAGCATGGCGGTGAGGTTCAGGTGAGAGGCAGGTGGTTAGGCGGTGGCGGGCTGAGAAGATGAACCGTGAATCAATTTTGAGGTTGAAGAAGCCCTTCTAGCCATCCATGTTGCATCAAACGGCTCACAAGAGTCGATCGACCCAAATTGCTCCTTCGATTGCAGGATCCATGTGGCATTCAAGGTCTCAAGGTAGATTCGCGTCTGAACCCGGTTTGCAGTGGTCGACGCCGATCGCTTCGCCGCAACAACCACCATAGCGCCTCTCCGCGGGCGGAGACGACAATGACACGCTAGTTCCTCCTCGCCGGAGTCTGAGCACGCCGCTCCTCCTCTTCGTATGCTGCGCATAGACATGGCTCCACCAGCTGCTCGTGTGTTGGCAGCGCTGCATCGCGAGGAGGGACTACAGACGACGTGAGAGGGCGAGCCTTCGCTTCATGGCACAGGGATGGCACGCACGAAGGTGATGGGCGAGATATTGTTGGCCGGAGCAGGCGGGTGCCGGCATGCACAACGCGGCGGCGGCAATTGATGAGTGTTCGTATGGGAGCATAGTTTAGTTTTATATAGGGTTGGTCAAACTTAAAAGAAAACCATACTAGTACACGTAAACATTAGACTTAGGCAGCGCTTTTATTAGTTACCACAACCATGATGCGGAATCCTGTGCAAGCGCGTGAACCGTGGCACGGTCGATTGAATGGTTCGTCACCGTGTCGCTCAAGGACATCCACGAACCTTTTGTGTGTGTGAAAACAATCCCTAATATTACTCAACTTTTTTTCCGGAAAAGTTCTTGACACTACAATATTTCCATATATTTGAATTTAGCTCCAGTTCGTGTTTATTTGGATTTGGACGCTTTTAGGTGTGCCCTAGTTCTTTTTAATACTGATTTTGTGTGTGTGACTAGAGAGAACGTGTGTATGTGTCCATATGTGTGTTGTGGGGAAGGGCAATGTGCGACGGTGCGTGTGATAGAGACATAGAGAGGTGTGAATGTGCAAATGATCATGCATGAGTGAGACATAGACAAATGCCGATACGTTGTGTATACATGAGAGAACGGTCTTCTATTTTACTTGTGTGTGTGAGAGAGAGAGAGAGGAGCATCCGTAACACAACAACCATCTCTCTCGATTCGTCTGCCCTTGCACGATCGCATGTAACACATGCATCAACGCACACATTTTACACCTCACCGCCCCCGCCCACCTCAAGGCCCGACATCGCTCTCTATCTCGCACGCACAATCTCTTCGTGAATACCCTGTTTAGCATGTAGCTTCCATCACATACACACACATTTCTCTCCTTAGGTTTGTTTTCTCTCAATATCCACACACACACACACACACATACACACACACACACACTTTTTTTTTAAAAATTCTAAATTTAAATTTAAATTTTTTTTTTTTAAAAAAAAAAAAAAAAAAACCCCCTTGGAAAAAAAAAATTTTTTTCCCAAAAAATTTTTTTTTTTTTTTTAAAAAAACCCCTTTCAAAAAAAAAAAAAGAAAAAAAAAAAGGGGGTTTTAAAAAAAAAAAAAAAATTTTTTTTCCCCCCTTTTAAAATTTTGGAAAATTTAATTTAAAAAAAAACAAAAAAAATTTTTTTCCCAAATTTTAAAAACCCCTGGGGTTAAAATTGCCCCCCCCTTTTTTTTTTAAAAAAGAAAAAACCCCCCCAAAAATTTTCCTTTCCTTTTTTTGCCAAAAAAAAATTTTTTTTTCCCCGGAAAAAAAATTTTAAAATTCAATTCCCAAAAAACCCAAAAAAAATTTAATTTAAAAGGGGAAAAAAAAAATTTCTTAAGGGGCCCAAAAATTTATTTTTTTTTAATTTTTTAAAAATTTTAAAATTTTTAAAAAAAAAAAAAAAAAAAAAAAAAAAAAAAAAAAAAAAAGGAAAAAAAAAAACCCAAAATTAAAATTTTTTTTTAAAAAACTTTAAAAAAAAATTTTAAATTTAAAAATTTTTAAAAAAAATTAAATTTTCCACTTCCCCAAAAAAAAAATTTTTTTTCAAAATTTTCTGTTTTTTTTTAAACCCAAAAATTTTCCCAAAAATTTTTTTTCTTTTTCCCAAAAAAAAAAAATTAAAAAAAAAATTTTTTTTTAAAAAATTTAAAACAAAAAAAATTTTAAAAAAATTTTTAAAACCCCCCCTTTTTTTTAAAAAAGGCCTTTTTTAAGGGGAAAAAAAAAAATTTTTTTTAAAAAAAAAAATTGGGGAAAAAGGTTAGTTTAAAAAAAATAAAAAAAAAATTTTAAAAAAAAAAAAAATTTAAAAAAAAAAAAAAAATTTAAAGGGAAAAAAACCCTTGGGGCCCCCCCCAAAAATTTTTAAATTTTTTTTTTTTTTTAAAAAAAAAAAAAAAAAAAAAAAAAGGAAAAAAAAAAAAAATTTTTCCCCCAATTTTTTTAAATTTTCCCTTTTTTTTGGGGAAAAAAAAAAAAAATTCAAAAACCCCAAACCCCAAAAAAAAAAATTTTTAAAAAAAAATTTTTGTTTTTTTTAAAAAAATGGCCCTTTAAAATTTTTTTAAAAAATTTTTTTTTTTTAAAAAAATTTTTTTCCAAATTTTTTTCCAAAAACCCCCCCAAAAAAAAAAGGTTTTTTTAAAAAAAATTTTTTCCCCCCAAAATTTTTTTAAAAAAAAAAAAAAAAATTTAAAAAAATTTATTCAAATTTTTTCCCCAAAAAAAGGGGTTTTAAAAAAAAAAAAAAACCCCAAAAAAAAAAAAACCGGAAAAAATTTTTAAAAATTTTTAAGGAAAAAAAAAAAAAGAATTTTAAAATAAAATTTAAATTTTAAAAAAGGGGTTTTGGGGAAAAAAAAAATTTTTTTCCCCAAAAATTTTAAAAAAAAAAAACAATGGAAAAAAAATTTTAAAAATTTTTACCCCCAAAAAAAAACCCAAAAAAAACCCCAAAAAAAAAATTAAAATTCCCAAAAAAATTTTTTTTTTAAATTTTTAAAAAAAAAAAAAGGGAAAAAATTTTTTCCCAAAAAAAATTTTTTAAAATTGGAATTTAAAAAAACCCCCCGGGGGGCCAAATTTTTTTTTAAATTTTTAAAAAAAAAATTTTTCCCCAAAATTTTTTCCCCAAAAAAAAATTTTTAAAACCCAAAAAAAAATTTTCCCCCCCAAAAAACCAAATTTTTCCCAAAAAAAAAGGAACCAAAATTTTTAAAAACCCAAAAAAAAAAAAAAAAAGGGCAAAAAAAAGGGGGGGCCCTTTGGGAAAAGGAAAAAAGGGAAAAAATTTTTTAAAAAAAAAAAAAAAAAAAAAAATTTTTTTTTTTTTTAATTTAAAAAGGGCAAAGGGAAAATTTTTAAAAATTAAAAAAGGGGGAAAAATTTTGGGGCCCCAAAAAAAAAAAAAAAGGGGGGGTTTAAACCCTCTAAAAAAAATTTTAAACCTTAAAACCCCCCAAATTTTCCCCCCAAAAAACCCCCCCCTTTTGGGTTTCCCCCAAAAAAAATTTTAAAAAAAAAAAAAAGGGAAAAAATTTTTGGGTTTTGGGAAAAAAAAAAAAAAATTTTTTTCCAAAAAGAAAAAAATTTTTTTTAAAAAAAAAAATTTTGGTTTTTTTGGGGCAAATTTAGGCCCCAAATTTAAAACCTTTCCCAAAATTAAAGGAAATTAAAAAAAAAAAACCCCCCCCTTGAGTGGAGCCCTCTTGGCCAGCGTGCCGGTTCAATGCCTGCGCTTATGAGAGGTCACATCCGTGTCGAGCAATCACTCCCTCCAGTTCTTTTTTGTTTGGGTATAACAAAATCTCGTTTTCCTTTCACATTTTACAAGTAAAATTCATGGACAAACTTTGACCCAAAATACAATGGGGACTAGTAAACCGTAATGAGGTAGTAGTTTTTTTTATCAAAGAAGGGTTTCCCCTTTCCTATTTTCATTACTGAAAAGCAACATCTAAATCTAAACCATAGTATTTGCCCTAGAACTACCAGGTTCAACATCTCGCAACATAAACCCATACAACCATACGGCAAGGAGGTACGTAGTACTATGAATTCCATTTTCGCCCATACCAATCGCTCTAAAACTACTTGATACTTATAACGCCATTGAAAATCGGAACTCTTAACCCTGCTAAAAATGATATTTTAAACGTGGCTACTCGATCTATGGCAATCGGCGAGCCACCGCCTCAAGTCGCTCACCGTGGTCCCAACCATCAACTCCTACGGATCAAATTATCACGAGCTGACTATTCCTACAAAGGTGCGCTCCACCACGCATCTGCACCCGCGAATGCAGCAATCGTGCACCTAGGGTTTTAGGGTTTATTTGTTAACGCTTGCCTTTTACTTAACACTCATGTGTGCGAGACAGCGAGAGACCGATCGTGTGCGTATGCCTCTTCTCTTCAGATATGTACTCCACCATTTTTCGGTGTCCAAAAATTATAATAACTACTAGCAATGTGCCAATGAGTTGCCACACGATCGAGTAGATTAATACATATTCACCGATTAGATAGAAAAAGTCTAGTTTTGAAATACGATATCACTAAAAAATGTTATGTTTCACTCAAAATATATTCCTTTGACGGTTTTGATGAGATAAGGAGGAATGTTGTTGGTTTCAAGATTCGAGAAGTGGTATATGTCTAATTTCTACTCTTACTAGCAAGATGCCCGTGTGTTGCATGGAACATCAAGATCTTGTGGGAGAAAAGGATGAACGAGGAAGGCCTTATCTGCAAATGTGGAGAGGAGTGGGTAAATTGTTATAGTTTCCTTCTAACGTCAGATATAAATCGACGGTTATATTGTAGATGGCAGGCCCACCATCATCACCAATTCTGTTTTTTATCCCTACTCTTATAAAAAGCATAGTCGATGATGATCGTGTGCCTGCCATCCTGCAATATAGGCCATCCGATCTATATCTGATGGATAGGAAGGAAACTATGGGAATTTTGCAAAAAGATACCCACACCCCTATCCACACTTGCAAATAAGGCCTTCCCTTGTTCATCCTTTTCTCCCACAAGATAAACTACTCATACAAATGCATCTTGATGTTCCGTGCAACGCATGGGTATCTTGCTAGTTGTTGCAAAAAGCCCATGTGTGTGAGAGAGCGAGGGAGAGAGGAGGAGGACGGAGTGCATGTGTGACAAAGACACAAAGAGCGTGTGTGCGAGAGGTATCAGCTTAAAATGAGGCGATAGTGTGTGTGTGTGCACAATCGAGAGGGTGTGTCTCAAGAAGGGAAGAAAAATCTACATAGATACAAGGAGCGAAAGAGAGACATGTATGCGATAGTGGAAGCACGAGTGTGTGGGTGTATAAACCTATTTAGAGGCTAGTCGATAAATGTTTGTGAGAGAAATACGAGTCGGGGTGCGAAAGCGAGAGTTTTGTGTGTGTGTGTGAGAGAGAGAGACGGTAGTCGGGAAGAGGAGTGGAAGCAGGAGTTGTGTGTGTGTGCGAGAGAGAAATAGGGGGGGGGGGAGTTTGTCTGATCGGTAAACAAATGAATAATGTCAGTCTGGGATGGAGACGAAAAGGAGACCGCAACAAATGTTGTATCTACAGGAGAGAGAGAGAGAGAGAGAGAGAGTAATTTTAGTGGTATGATTCATATCTAGAGACATATAGGGTGTGTGAGAGAATCCCATAGAGAGAAAGACAAAGTGAAAGACGAGTGGAGACTATGTGTGTGGCGGTGAAAAACAAAGCTTAGGTACCTAGTGATACGAGAGAACGGTAGAGACGCGAGAGATAATGAAAACCGTGTAATGTATAATGATAGGGAGAGTGTGACACTTCTCAAGGGAGACGTCGAGAGACCATGTTTGCGAGGATAGGAGAAACATGAAGTGAGCGTGCGGGTGAGCTGGAGAAAAGAGAGTGATAGCTACATGAAGGAGCATGCATGCGAGAGAGATGGGCGTGAAAGGAGTGAACATAAAAGGGATTCAGATATTTGAATTCGAGATGATGATACATGTAATCCATACTCGAACCAAAATTGATCTATGAAACATGCATACTCATATGAATTCACACACATCTATGTTATTTAATATGTAGATATTACTGATCCATACATTTTAGTAGAACATAATTTGGTTTAATATTTTGAATTCAACCTTATGATTTTGAGATCATTGTATTTCTAAATCATACTATACATATAAAGAAGCATAATTCTTTGTTGTGCTTTTGAAAGTATATAAAAAATGATGTATATAGAATTTTATTCCAATCGAAAATGGATCCCGCCCGAAAAAATAGAATACAAACGGGATTCGAATTGAGTTGGCACGGTAAACATGCACTCTACAAAATTTGAACGAAGCGAGGAAAGTCGCAGTAACCGCCTGAAACCAAAATCTGCGAGATGGAAATTACTACTGCCTATCCCTGCCACGCAAAAGCCTATCTGCTCGATTTCTATAGGTTTCGATAGGGGTAGGTTTGTAATTTCACTCAAACATGACATAACCACCTCTCACCCGGATTCATACACGGTGGGCGCCAAAACACACTGTGTTCTCGGCCGAAATCGACTCCCTCCCCGATTCATGCACGGTGGGCGCCAAAAACAAACTCTCGTCGGCAAATATTTGGTGTATGCGAGATTACCATCCTATCCCCAACCGACTAATATTGTTGTGATGTAGAAAATTTGAAACGGGGGCTAAGTTTGTAGATTTCCTCGCATTTGAGACAAGCGCGCCCTGAAGACATGGTTCCCCCTTCCTCTCCACCTCCATTTCCCCATTCGTACTCCATGGGCGCCAAAACACCCTCTCCACCCCAGCCTCCTCTTTCCGCCACCCCATCCACCGCCGTCCTCCTCCACCATGCCGGAGCTGATACCCCGACGCCGCCTTCCATTATAAGAGATCAACCTCTCTCATCCATGGCTTCGGACCGGGATCCTTGCATCCCGTCCGCTCACTTCATCCCCGCCGTCGTCCACCTTCCCGGCGCCGCTCCTACGACTGTCTCGTCCACCGCGCCCTGCCGCCACCGTCTACCCTCGTAGATCTGCTTCCATGCCGCCGACAGCCATCGCTACCGCAACACCGTCAAATTCTCAGCAGATGCAGACACGGCGCCACACCAGAGGCGGTACTCTTTCGTATCTCCTCAACTTATTTATCGCAGCAAGAAAATAGATCACCACTGCTTTACTCTGATTTCTTGTCCATCACTTACTTGCTAGCTGAAAGCAAACATTGGTTCTGGTTGCCTTTGTCCGGTTTTCACCTTTAGATCCGCCATGGCACGCCAACACTATACTCCCAATGCTTATGGTTTTCCTTTTATATTCCACACTAGTTAAATCACAGAGACTAAATTTCAAAATTGGGTCAATCGATTTTTCAGAGCTCGCCGGAGTTCGCCGGTGCGAACGAAGGGGCTTGGGTGGGGACTTTGGTTGTGGGGGGGGCAGTGGTGGGGCCTCGCTGAACGAAGAAAACTCGACGCTGGTGGGGTGGGGGTGGGGTGGTGGAGGAACACAGCGGTGGGGGCGGTGGTCCAGCCATGCCCGTGTGGTGTTCTGTATGGGAAGAATCAGAGACGAGGAAGAAGAAGGGTTAGGAGATGTACGATCTTCATCCAACAGCCTGAAATGGTCGACTGGCCCAAATGACAAAAGTCACGCGACTTGCATGCAGACATGCCTTTATATTCTGTACCATCATCTTACCTGCTTATCAGTGCTCCTGAATCCATCAAGCTAAACAACATGCCACTCATAATTCCAAACTTGTTGCTCAAGTACGAATCTGATATGATGCTGATATTACTAAAACGGATATCATTTAATTGGTCAGCTAATGTTCCTACACCACATATAGAGAGATAGCAGGGAGTTGCTTTCTTAATGTGCTCTGGTTCATCATGTGTGGGCACTGCGCAACGAACATTTATTATCCAAAATCTGCTTGCTCTTCTTTAGCATGTTCCTCTTCCGTTCTTCTTGAATAAGTACTCTCTCCGTTCCTAAATACAAGTCTTTGTATAGATTCCACCATGGACTACATATGGAGCAAAATGAGTGAATCTACACTCTAAAATGTATCCGGATACATCCAGATGTAAGGATGGCAATTTTACCCATGGGTACGGGTACCATGGGTACCAGACCGCATGGGCAGGGTATGGGCACACTTTTATACCCATGGGTAACACCCATACCCTACCCGTTAAGTCATGGGTAGGGTACGGTATAGCCTTGTACCCGCGGAATACCCATACCCTGCCTGCTTGTGAATTAATGTTATTTTGTCATTAATTAGTCATTAATTTGTCATGTGACTCGCCTACTCCCATTGACTTAAGAGTATGTTATGGTTTCTAAATTTTATATCACCATTTACTCATCTACCTATTATTTAGCTGAGATAATTGTTTTTTTGTCAAATGTGCTATCAATGAGCGTAAAATTGTGAACAAATTGTGTACTATTTGTTCTACCGTGCTGGTACCCAATGGGTACGGGTAACCGTCGGGTATGGGTATGGGTACAGTTTCATACCCATGGGTACGGGTATGGGTAGAATTTTGTACCCATTGACTATACGGGTATGGGTATGGTATTGCTCTACCCTACCCATACCCTACCCATTGCCATCCTTATCTGTATGTGATCCATAGTGGAAATCTCTACCAAGACTTATATTTTGGAACAGAGGGAGTATGATAGTAGTACAATATGTTCCTTGTAGTGAAGATGAGCAGGGACATTTGCAATATAGAGGTCTATAAGGTCGGTTGTGATGGACACTTTGAACTCTTCGGGCCTCTTTGATTCGTAGGATTTTGTAAACATGGGAATAGGATTTGTAGTGGCCTGCCCACTTGAGTCCTATAAGAATAGCAAGGAAATGCGGGGAGTTGTGTTGCCTTTGAGAGTTACACTGATATTAACAGTACCACACCTTCAGTTGAAGAGAGCTGGTATCCTAAGCCTTTCTAGCCGTACCGGCAATACTAGCACATATATTCCAGCAAGTTCCACTTTGCTGATTTTACTGTGATGCTTACGGTTTTCCCATTATATCTACACTATGATCTGTGTAGCTGCTTTGTGTCGCACTAGCAGCAGTCCACTCTTGAAGCTAAACACCGCAATGACTTACAAAATTGGCACCAAGGCATTGAGTGCCATTCGATGCAATGAAACTCATACGCCCCCACCTATTGATTCTTGTTCGAAATATGATCCTAATGACTATTCTAACCTCGAGGAGTCAAAGGCGATGGCCTGTCCTGTTCACCCATCAAGGTGTCTGTTCTAATTTGGCAAGGTTTTATTGATTATGCCAGATCTTGCATATGTTGTCTTGCATTTCTTCTACTTTGTTGCACCGCCATCTGCTTAGTTTACTCATCATATATGTCGAAATGCCATGCCCATCCATTATCAACACATATTCCATCTGTCATCATACCATGTTTTTCCACTCAAATGCTATTCTTGTGCATCAGACATCAAAAAGGAAGAGGGTGATTGCCGAACCTGAAGGAGCACCAGCAAAGTCCTTGAAAAACATGGTTGTGCCAGAGAAATCAGACATCATCCAACTTATATTGGCTGTAAAACCAGTGACACAAAACGTAGGACCGACTCCAGCAGATCGTACCCATACTTCACGGGCAACACCACTAGCCCCACCGCAGACAGACCTACACTTCGACAAAAGGTATGCCGATTTGTTGCCATAGCACTAGCCGCACTACGTAAAAATCCCACCCAAAAAAAGTATAGCAAGTCCACCGTCAAGACCTATCCAAACTGCAGAGACGGCCAATTCTTGCAGATTGGAACCCCATTCCAGTTATTCCCAGTTTAAAAGACAATGCTTTCAATGTTGTTAGGGACTACGTGCATATATTCCCATCATGGGAAGATTATAGTGAAGACAAACACCATTTTCACATCTTCCTGTCCCACTTACGTGTAAGTGCTATTATTCATGGTGATTATTTTCCTGTTTTTTGCTGATTGAACACATCAATGATTTACATTACATTGTTGTAAGTAGGCGAGGGTCAATCTAGATAGTCATGACGAGCAAAGCTTGCTTGCGCTCTTCAAGGAAGCATTGCAGTAGTATTGGTGTTACTTGAGGAAATCACACTTTGATGGCAAGTCTATAAATGAATTTCTGATGAAGTCTCCTGTGCTAAATTTAGAAGACATTGAATGGAAAAACCTTGTTATGCACTGGTCTCGTTCCGAGGATGAGGTACTGTCTATGATATCGCATGACAATTTGAACTTCTACTTTTCCGCATGTGCCTTATGGATCTTTTTTGCAGGAAATCTGCTCAAAGAAGAATTCCAGTTTGAAAAGAATGACAGGATATGGCAAACATGCTGCCCGCTGCTGTGCTCTTGTTAGTACCTGTTGTCCTGTATCACTGTACTTGCATACATACCTGGTTCATTATGTGACAGCAGTATGCATGATAGCTTGCTTATCAATTGTTCGCTCCAAATTATCTGATCTGTATGAATGGTTACATTAGTGTAGAATATATCCAATGCCAATGAAAGTTTTTAGCTCTGCATTGTTATTGTAAGTACCTGATGTCCTTTATCAGTGTACTTATATTGGCAGGTAGTTGTTCATGTACCATCACTCTGCAGCTTATTTTCCTTTGCCCTCCATTTTCTACAAATAAGATCTATATTTACTCTTACCATAAGGTTGGATAACACCGATGGTACTGAAGAAGTTTAGCTCTGCATTGCTCTTGGTTTTACCTTTTGCCTGTATCGATGTTCTTACATTTATAGCTACTTGGTTATGTAGCATCACTCTTCAACTTATCTTAAATATTCTCCATTTTTTATTATATTGTCACATCTATATTTACTCTTAACAAAATGTAGAATAAAGGCAATGCTTATGAAGAAGATTCTGTGGTAAACTTCTTGAATTGCCCCCTTATCAGCATGGACAAGGGCTTTATAGAGCCTGCCTTCACCAATAATGTAAGTTTGTCCTTCCCAAGCCTTCAAACTTTGTTGTTTATATTTTGTTAGGCATGACTGCAGCAACTGTTTACTTTTGGTGTTTGCATTAAATTGCATGTTTAAAGTTTATTATGTAGTTCATAAAAAAAAGTCTGTCCTCAATTTAAGTTTTCAGTTGTATAACCAAGTTCCTTCTTCATACCATGTAAATTAAACTATACAGAGCAAGTGATCTTCTTTTGCACTGCATGTATGCTTCTGTTCTTGATCCGTAATCTAGTGGTGTGGTGAACCTACCCACTACAACACAATGTCATATTCTGCAATGTCTTAACTATGTACAATGTCATATCATTATACTATTATTTAAACCGTCTCTTTATTTGCCAATCTGAAATGGGATAAATTGACAGCACACTAACCATTGATACTTAAGAGTTCTTGATCTGTAATCGAGTGGTGTCGTGAAGCTGCCAACTCCTTCACAATGTCATTTCTTGCCATGTCTTGACCTGAACAATACCATATTGTGTTAATGCAATTTTAAAATGTGTCACTTTATTCGTCAGTAAGAAATGTGATGAATTTGTCAGCACTGATACTTTTATGTGCAAAACCTGACATCTGTCTGCTTGTTTATCTTTCAGAGTGAGGAGGATATAAGTGTTAAACAAGCGCAATCTCATCAGCTTGCTCAGCTGCTTGCGCTGCAGCTCCCCAGCAGGGCTAACCTTTCTTGAACTCTATTGAAGTGCAGTTTGTATACTATTTTGTCGGCGTGTTTAGTTGCACTGGTGGCGATCTTTGATGCCCCGTGTATGTAATCTGCTGTCTGCTTGTGCTTTATTATCATAGTGGCGAACTTTGATGCCCAGTGGATGTAATATGCCATAATTTCTTTATTGTATAGTCTAGGTTTTTTCTTATTCACGATGCTGCAGTTATTTTATCAGATATATATATCCTGCCTTCGCATAGAACCGCCAAAACGTAAAATTACGGTACATAATCGGGCCGTCATGCAATCACGATGTATGATCCGCATCATGGGCCCCGTCATCTTGGTCCGTTAGAAGGCCTAAATGTAAACTGGCCCACTAGTAGATCCGGGCCTTTAATAGGCCGAGTAAACCGCCGCCCTCTTTTCGCAAGAAAACTCAATGGGCTTTAGGAGGTCGAGAAGTAGGTTGGGCCTAAACGCGTTTAACAGCTCACGGGCCGGCAGCAGCCCGAAATGGACCCCGACCCATGATTGTGCCAATCAAATCACGGGCCTTTAACATGCCAAAATTGTCTCGGTCCTTGTTTGGCCCAATCAGATTATCGGCTCCGAGCAGGCCGGATGCAATCCGGGCCGTAGTTAGGCCCAATTATATGACGGGCTTTTAACATGCCGAAATTAATATAGGGCCGAAATGTTAAACGGGCCCTTAACAGGCCGGAACTAATATCAGGCCGAATTACTAAATGGGCCTTTAGCAAGTGGGCCCAAAAGCATATCGTCCAGTTGACAGGCCGAATCTGATATGGGCCATAATTTAGCCCAAAGCCTCTTAAAGGGCCAGACCTGATCTGGGCCGTAATTTGGCCCAGAACGTGGTAGGCTTTTAACGGGTTGGATCTCATATGGGCCATTGTTAGGCCCGGAACGTGGCAGGCCATTAATGGGCCGGATCAAATATGGGCTGGCATTTGGCCCAAAACATGGCGGCCAGTTAATGGACCGGCCTACTAGGGCCCTCAAAATCTTGTGGGCATACAGCTAGGCCCTCCCATTAATGTCAGCAAAATCTCATGGGCCTTTAGCTGGGCCGGCCCATTATGGTCCACAAAAATCTTGTGGGCCTTCACCTAGGCTGGCCCATTATGGCCCGCAAAAATTTTGTGGGCCTCTACCTGGGCCGGCCCATTATGGCCCGCAAAATCTTGTGGGCCTTTAGATGGGCTAGCCCATTATGGTCCGCAAAATCTCGTGGATCTTTAGCTGGGCCGGCCCATTATGGTCCGCAAAATCTTGCGGGCCTTTAGTTGGGCCGGCCCATTTAAACTTTATGGGCCACTTTTGGGCTGGTCCACGTGTCAACATATCATAGGCGCATCTCGCCCATTGGATGAGTGACACCTGTGCCAACGCGGAGCTGACACGTGTTTCCGTCAGCCAATCAGAATTTTACACGTGGAATCCCCATTGGTCCGGGCTGTTAACGGGTTATCAAATCCAAAACCGGACCCGATAGCTTAACGGCGTTCCGTTACGGTGGATGCCACGTGTCGGTTACCCTTGACGGAAGCACTTCTGTGACGCGCGATTTATCGTCATGGAAGTGGACACTTCCGTGATGATAATTTTGGTAATGTCATGGAACACTTCTACGACAGCACATGTATGACTATCTTGATTCTGTCATAAAATTGTCATGGATGTACATGCATGACAGAAAACGTGACCTACTATGACAAACACGTATCATCATGGAAGTGTATTTTTTTATAGTGAAGGTCATCGAACCAGTAGGAGAACCAAGCAGCACAACGTAAACAACACCTACACACAAATAACAACACCTCGCAACCCGACGTGTTAAAGGGGTTGCAATCCCTTTCGGGTAATGATGCCAGAAATTTGTAATAGATTGAAATAATAGTTCACAAATAAAATAAAGTGCAGCAAAGTATTTTTGTATTTATGGTTTAATAGATCTGAATAAAAATGCAAAGGAAAAGTAGATCGCAAGCAAATATATGAGAAAGAAGACCCGGGGGCCGTAGATTTCACTAGTGGCTTCTCTCGAGAAAGATAGCAAACGGTGGGTAAACAAATTACTGTTGGGAAATTGATAGAACCTTAAATAATTATGACGATATCCAGGCAATGATCATTACATAGGCATCACGTCCAAGATTAGTAGACCGACTCCTGCCTGCATCTACTACTATTACTCCACACATCAACCGCTATCCAGCATGCATCTAGTGTATTAAGTTCATGGAAAAACGGAGTAATGCAATAAGAACGATGTCATGATGTAGACAAGATCCGTTTATCTATTGCGTAGATATAGATCCCATATTTTTATCCTTAATAGCAATGATACATACATGTTCTTTCCCTTTTTGTCACTGGGATCAAGAACCGTAAGATCGAGCCCACTACCGGGCACCTCTTCCCATTGCAAGATAAATAGATCAAGTTGGCCAAAAAAACCCAAATATCGGAGAAGAAATACGAGGCTATAAGAGATCATGCATATAAGAGACCAAAGAAACTCAAATAACTTTCATGGATATAAAAACATATGACTGATCATAAACTCAAAGTTCATCATATCCCAACAAACACACCGCAAAAAGAGTTACATCATATGGATCTCCAAGAGACCATTGTATTGAGAATTCAGCGAGAGAGTGAAAGCCATCTAAGTACTAACTACGGACCCGAAGGTCAACAAAGAACTACTCACGCATCATCGGAGAGGCACCAATGGAGGTGGTGAACCCCATACGAGATGGTGTCTAGATTGGATCTGGTGCTTCTGGACTGCGCGGCGGCTGGATGAATATTTTGTTGACTCCCCTAGGGTTCTGGTATTTTTGGGGTATTTATAGAGCAAAGAGGCGATCCGGGGGGCACCCCAGGTGGGCACAACCCACTAGGGCGCGCTGGGCCTCCTAGCGCACCTTGGTGGGTTGTCCCCTCCTCGGGACTCCCCCAGGTGCAACTAGGGCCTGTTGTGTTCCTTCTGGCCCATAAAATTTCTCCGTGGAGTTTCGTGGCATTTGGACTTCGTCTGATATTGTTTTCCTGTGATGTAAAAAACATGGAAAAACATCAACTGGCACTTGGCACTATGTCAATAGGTTAGTACCAAAAATGATATAAAATTACTATAAAATGATTATAAAACATCCAAGGTTGATAATAAAACAGCATGGAACAATAAAAAATTATAGATACGTTGGAGACGTATCAACATCCCCAAGCTTAACTCATGCTCGTCCTCGAGTAGGTAAGTGATAAAACATAATTTTTGATGTGGAGTGTTGTTTATCATGTCATATCATATTCTTTTCCATATAGCATGGACATTTGGACTTTTATGTGATTCAAAGCAATAGTCTAGTTTTGACATAATAATTTAGATACTCAAGCATATCAACAAGCAACCATGTCTTTCAAAATATCAGTGATAAAATAAGTTATCCCTAGCCCATCATGCTCAAATATTGATCCATTCATGAAACACACTCGAATATTAGCTATACCCAATACTTAAGTACGATCATATTGCCTCCTAGTTGGTGCTTTTTATGAGAGAAGATGGAGACTCAAATTCAAAATGAAAATTGCATAAAGTAAAAGAAAGGCCCTTCGCAGAGGGAAGTAGGGATTTGTAGAGGTGCCAGAGTTCAAAGCAAAAAATTAGAGATAAAAACATTTTGGGAGGTGTATCCATCCCACCAACGAAAACGATTCAGAGTTCCGAACACTTTCCATGCTAGATATGCCATAGGCGGTTCCCAAACAGAAAATAAAGTTCATTCCTTTTTCCACCATTCTTTCACTTTCCATGGCTAGCCTGTATCCACGGTTGCCCTCCATACCAACTCTTTCTAAGGAATTTATTATTTGACAACGTCAAGTAAATTCATTTCGCATTTCGGGACTGGGCATGCCTAAAATCTTTGCCATACTCTCGTGCAATGACAAGTGAATAAACACTCATCATGAGAATAGCACATCGAGCATAGAAAATATTAGCCACCCGTTACCGTTCCGCGATCGAAACAAACACACAAAAGAGACGTTTATTTTGAAAATTAGAGATGGCACATACAAATTTGCTTAGAACGGCAAAAGAATACTGCATATAGGTAGATATAGTGGACTCATGTGGCAAAACTGGTTTAAAGGATTTTCGATGCACAAGTAGAGGTCATAAGTAGTGCAAAATGAAGGCTAGCACAAAGATTGAGAAGCGACCAACCAAGAAACGAATAATCTCATAAGCAAGCATTAAGCATAATTAACACCGAATAATGCACCACAAGTAGGATATAATTTTCATTGCATGATTATTGACTTTCATGCATGCATAGGGAATCGCAAACCTTAACACCAATATTCTTACTAGAGCACAATTACTCATCAACATAACTCACATACCACGTCATCATATCTCAAAACTATTACTAAGAATCAAGTTTATTTTTTCCAATGATCTTCATGACATTTTTTTTCTTTTTCTTTATCCTTCCTGGGTATCTATCACTTTGGGACTAATTTTCATGTGTTTCTTTTCATAAGCCCAAACAAATATAAGTGAAAATCATGAGCATAACAAATTTTCTTTCTCTCAAAATAATTTATGTGAAGCAAGAGAGAATTTCTTCAAAAATACTAAGCACACCGTGCTCAAAAAGATATAAGTGAAGCACTAGAGCAAGTCCTTGCTCAAAAAAGATTTAAGTGAAGCATAGAGAGCAAATCTAACATGTCATGAAATAATTTTGGCTCTCTCAAATAGGTGTGTCCAGCAAGGATTGATGACTTAAAACACAAAATAAAACAAGCAAAGACTCATATCATACAAGACACTCCAAGAAAAACACATATCATGTGACGAATAAAAATATAGCCTCGAGTAAAATACCGATAGTTAGAGGAAAGAGGGGATGCCACTCAGGGGCATCCCCAAGCTTAGTTGGTTCCTCATTCTTCGATAATATCTTGGGATGCCGGGGAATCCCCAAGCTTAGGCTCTTCTATACTTCTTTCATCCATCGTAAGATAACCCAAAACTTGAAAACTTCAATCACACAAAACTCAACAAAACCTTCGTGAGATCCATTAGTGTAAGAAAAATAAATCACTACTACAAGTGTTGTATCAAACCAATTCTTATTTTGTTTTTGTATTATATCTACTGTATTCCAACTTTTCTATGGCAAAAACTCATCAAAGAAAACCATAGAGCCATCAAAATAAGCACACAACACAAAGAAAACAGAATCTGTCAAAACAGAACAGTCTGTAGCAATCTGATTTGTTTGAATACTTCTGGAAATCCAAACATTCTGAAAAACTAGGACAACCTGGGTAATTTGTATATTAATCTTCTTCAAAAATAATTGGAATTTTATCACGTTCTGGTGATTTTTAAGAATTATTTTCGTGAGCACAAAGTTTCTGTCTTTTTCAGCAAGATCAAACAACTATCACCCAAGAAGATCCTATTGGTTCTACTTGGCACAAACACTAACTAAAATACAAAAAACACAATCATAATAGTGGCATAATTGTGCTAACACTCAAGAACAGAAAGAAAAAATCAAAAATAAATTTTATTCATTGGGTTGCCTCCCAACAAGCGCTATAGTTTTACGCCCTTAGCTAGGCATAAATTTTCAACGATGCTCACACAAAAGATAATAATTGAAACACAAAGAGAGCATCATGAAAAATGTGAAAAATACGTTTAAGTCTAACATACTTCCTATGCATAGGAATTTTATAAGAAAACAAATTACAAAGACAATAAATATAAAGCATATTCAAAGGAGATGAATAAAACATTGACAATCTCAACATAACGAGAGGTAATTTAGTAACATGAAAATTCCCACAACCATATTTTCCTCTCTCATAATAATTACATGTTATATCATAATCAAATTCAACGATATAGCTATCACATAAAATATTCTCTTCATGATCCACATGCATGCAAAGTTGACACTCTTCCAAAATAGTGGGATTATCATCAAATAAAGTCATGACCTCTCCAAACCCACTTTCATCAAAATTTTCATAAGATTGAACAATCTCCAAATTTGTGGGATTATTTTTATCTAAAGTCGACACTCTTTCAAACCCACTTTCAATATTATCGCAACCATATTCATCATGAGGTTTAAATAAATTTTCAAGATCGTAAGAATCATTATCACCCCAATCATGATCATTACAATAAGTAGTGGACATAGCAAAACAAGCATCCCCAAGCTTGGGGTTTTGCATATTATTAGGAAAATTGACATTAATAGAATTTATAGTAAAATCATTACAATCATGCTTTTCATTCAAGGAGCTATCATGAATCACTTCATAAATTTTTTCATCACAATTTTCCGATTCATGAATCTCAAGCAAAACTTCATAAAGATAATCTAGTGCACTCAACTCACTAGCAATTGGTTCATCATCATTGGATCTCTTAAAAAGATTGGCAATTGGATGAGGATCCATATCAATATTTTTTTAGCAAGCGAAGATGCAAACAAATAGAAGACACATGGCACACAAGCAAAGATAGCAAAATGTTGCACACGAAAACAGATCTGACGCAAAAACGGCGAACGAAAAAGATGGCGAGTAAAATGGCAAATTTTTGTGAAATGGGGGAGAGGAAAACGAGAGGCAAATGGCAAATAATGTAAATTGCAAGGAGATGAGATTTGTGATTAGGAACCTGGTTATGTTGAAGATCCTCCCCGGCAATGGCGCCAGAAATTCCTTTTGATTTCTCATTGACTATAGCGCCAGAAAAGCTCCTGTCTGCAAGGACTACGTTGGTATTTCCCCAAAGAGGAAGGGATGATGCAACACAGCGATGGTAGGTATTTCCCTCAGTGAAGAAACCAAGATTATCGAACCAGTAGGAGAACCAAGCAACACAATGTAAATAGCACCTGCACACAAATAATAACACCTCGCAACCCGACGTGTTAAAGGGGTTGTCATTCCCTTTCGGGTAACGATGCCAGAAATTTGTAATTTGAAATAATAGATCACAAATAAAATAAAGTGCAACAAAGTATTTTTGTATTTATGGTTTAATAGATCTGAATAAAAATGCAAAGGAAAATTAGATCGTAAAGCAAATATATGAGAAAGAAGACCCGAGGCCCATAGATTTCACTAGTGGCTTCTCTCGAAAAAGATAGCAAACGCTGGGTAAATAAATTACTGTTGGGCAATTGATAGAACCTCAAATAATTATGACAATATCCATTCATGATCATTACATAGGCATCACGTCCAAGATTAGTAGACCGACTCCTGCCTGCATCTACTACTATTACTCCACACATCGACCGCTATCCAGCATGCATCTAGTGTATTAAGTTCATGGAAAAATGGAGTAATGCAATAAGAGTGATGACATGATGTAGACAAGATCCATTTATCTATTCCGTAGATATAGATCCCATCTTTATATCCTTAGTAGCAACGATACATACGTGTTGGTTCCCTTTCTGTCACTGGGATCAAGCACCGTAAGATCGAACCCACTACCGGGCACCTCTTCCCATTGCAAGATCAATAGATCAAGTTGGCCAAAAAAATCCAAATATCGGAGAAGAAATACGAGGCTATAAGAGATCATGAATATAAGTGATCAAAGAAACTTAAATAACTTTCATGGATATAAAAAGATATGACAGATCATAAGCTCAAAGTTCATCAGATCCCAACAAACACACCGCAAAAAGAGTTACATCATATGGATCTCCAAGAGACCATTGTACTAAGAATTCAACAAGAGAGAGAGAAAGCCATCTAGCTACTAATTACGGACCCGAAGGTCTACAAAGAACTACTCACGCATCATCGGAGAGGCACCAATGGAGGTGGTGAACCCCATTCGAGATGGTGTCTAGATTGGATCTGGTTTTTTGGACTCTGCGGCGGCTGGATGAATATTTCGTCGACTCCCCTAGGGTTCTGGTATTTTTGGGGTATTTATAGAGCAAAGAGGCGGTTCGGGGGGCACTCGAGGTGGGCACAACCCACCAGGGCACGCCTGGGCCTCCTGGCGAGCCCTGGTGGGTTGTCCCCTCGTCAGGACTCCCCCAGGTGTAACCAGGGCCCGTTGTGTTCCTTTTGGCCCATAAAAATTCTCCGTGGAGTTTCATGGCATTTGGACTTCATCTGATATTGATTTCCTGCGATGTAAAAAACATGGAAAAAAGCAACTGGCACTATGTCAATAGGTTAGTACCAAAAAATGATATAAAATGACTATAAAATGATTATAAAACATCCAAGATTTACAATAAAATAACATGGAACAATCAAAAAGTATAGATACGTTGGAGACGTATCACCATGTCATATTAAATGTTGTACTACTTTGTGTGATTCATGACAATTAATAATGCAACCTAAGATACTAACTTATGATACTATATGCATTACGGAAGTAGTATCATACACTAGTATATATCATATGCATGATACTAGTATATGATACTCCCCATTACAACCAGCCTTATGGGGCTCAATTCAAAAATCTCACCAACCAAGGTAGATGGTGAGTGGTGGAATAATTTTTGTAGTTTGCAAAAACACCCAATTAATGCTTTTGTTTTCCTCAAAAAATTATGTTTTCCAATGTATTAATTGCAATACATGCATTCGTCAACTTTCTCTTAATAAATACTTGCATGTATGCAATGATTTAATGCACCTTGGAATCTGAACATGTGATGGGGAACAACCAAATTGAGCCTTACAAAATGGAAAAACTAAAATTTTGAGATAAGCCTATAAACCGGAAAGGAGGGAGTATATATATATATGCATGATACTAGTATATGATCGGTAATACCTCCGTAATGCGCAGATGCATAGTATCATAAGTTAGTAACTTTGGTTGCCTTATTAATTGTCATGCATGACACAAAGTAGTACAACATTTAATATGATACGGTATCATGATATGATACCACACCCTCTCTTTCCTCATTTAACTGTGTACCACATCATCCAAAAAGTCTAGTTGGCATGCATCATACCGCTTGATACTCCCATATTACGACCAGCCTTATTAGGGCGGCAATAGTGGGGGTATCATAGCCGGTATCATGCACTCGGGAATAGAAAATATGATGATGTGGCAAAGAAGCAATAACGTAGGTAGATACCATAACATATATATATATATAATAATAAATGCTATACTATTTTGTGTCATGCATGGCCATAAATACAGTCATCTATGATATATATGTGACGCCCGGATAATTAAGCTACAATAATTCTCTGCTAATGGTGCCACATCACTTCGATTACTGTTGCTAATCTCGCGTTAGTTTGAAACCGATTCAAATTCAAAATCAAAATCAAAATCAAGCAAACAATAAAATATTTCAAATATTAAAACTAAAATGTTCGGAGTGAACCAAATATTGCATAGGAAATTATGGTGGAGAAACAACACTTTTATAAAATGTCTAAATACTCAAATGGGAATGAAACAGCAGCATAACCAATTTAATAAATGACTATTATTAATTATAAAATGTTAAACTATTTTATTTTGGGATCAAACTTTTTGTGGCGTTGTCTAATTTTGGAATGTGAATTATGGGGACAAGTTTCCTATTTACTAAACCTATTTGCTATTTAAGGTAAATACAAAACAGAAAACAAAAAAAACAAACAAAAGAAAAACTAAAAACCCCCTACTGGGCCTTGACCCAGCTGGCCAACCAGACCAACCAGGCCGCCCAACCGTGCCCCACCCCACTCCCTTATCCCACACCACGGTCAAACCCTAGATCTAACCACCCCACTTCCCCCACTCCCCACGTCTCCCTTCCCCCTCCCCGATCCAGATCGGGATCGGGGGACCGACCGCGCCTCGGCGCTCGCCGCCGCCGCTCGGATCGCCACCTCGCCGGACGCCATCGCCGGACTGCTTCCCCTACGTCACCCTTGTCCCGACCTCCTTCCCGCGCCCCACTGCCCCCGAACCCTACGAACCTCGTGAGGCCCCCCTCCTTCTCCTCTTCCCCGCACCACACTGTTGCCGTCGCCGGGACACCGCGCCTTTGTCCGCCTCCGTCGCCACCATGGTCGGGCGCGCGCTGGCCACGCTGCCTCCGTCGGCGCGCCAATCAGCGGCCGTCCCACCGGCCGCACCCCGCGCCCGCCCTCCTACTACTACCGCCGCTCGCTCGCAGCTGCCCACGCACCGTCGCTTCCTCAAGCACTACTACCCGCTGATGCTTCTACTACTGCTGCCGTACTACAACTCGCACGGCCGTGCGTGCCTCGCGGCTGCCGGCCGAACCGCCTCTGTCGTCGTTGCCTCCTCCAGTTGCCGCTGCCCTGCTCCCTCCCTGGTCGCCGGCCGCCCCTAACCTCGCTGTCCCGCTGCGCCCGCCGCCTCCTGCGCGTTCGGACGCCGTGCCTCACCGTCCGCCCCGCTATGTCGCCCCCATTGCCGCGCCGCCATACCCCGCCTCCACCTCACGGCGGCCCAGCCATGCCCCATGCCGACGCGCCGCCCTGCCCCCGCTCCTTGCGGCGCCTGCCAGTGGCCGTCGGCGCCTGCAGCGCCGCCAGGGTGTGCCCAGGTCAGCGCCCGTTCGGGCCACGCCCGATAGCCCAACACTAGGCGAATGACAAGTGGGGCCCCACCCTAGAACGTTTTAAAAAAGAAAGAACTAAAAAAATACAAATATTAATTAATTAATTAACTAAATTAATTGTGTTTAATTAACATAATAACTAATTAACCTTATTAACTATTGTTAATTAGTTAAACAACCCCTGACAGTAGGGACCCACTGGTTAATTTGACCAGTCAACGGTCAATGCCGACTGGGCTGTTGACTTTGACTGGCCCCACCAGTCAGTCTCGGCTGACTGGTTAGTTGACCAAGTCAACTGGGCCTACTGGTCAGCCACACAAGCCCTTCTGTGGATACGTTCCTGTGTACCCATAGAAATTTAACATTCAATTTTCGAATTAAAACAATTTAGAAAATTGATTAAAACTTTTTAAATTAATATAAAGTAAATGTAGCTCGGATAGAAAAACGTTGTACATGAAAGTTGCTCAGAACGACGAGACAAATCTGAATACGCAGCCTGTTCGTCCGCCACACATCCCTAGAATAACAAACATGCAACTTTCCCCCTCCGGTTCATTTGTCCAAAAACGCGTAACATCGGGGATATTTTCCCGCATGTTTTACCCCCTTCGCGGGTATCACCTCCTACCGTGTTAGGGCACAACTAGCACAATTACTTGTCATGTCATGCATTGATATGCGTCTGTTTGCATTGTATTCATTATTTCTTCCCCTCTTCTCTCTGGTAGACTACGAGACTGGCGCCACTACTGGTTCCCCGACCGACTACGTTGTTGATGACTCCTTCTTGCTAGAGCAACTAGGCAAGCCCCCCCTTGATCACCAGATATCGCCTATTCCTTCTCTCTACTGCTTGCATTAGAGTAGTGTAGCATGTTACTGCTTTTGGTTAATCCTATTCTGCTGCATAGCCTGTCATTGTTGCTAAAGTTGTTAACCTTACCTGCAATCCTAAAGGCTTAGTATAGGATGCTAGTATTCCATAAGTGGCCCTACATTCTTGTCCGTCTGCCATGCTATACTACTGGGCCGTGATCACTCGGGAGTTGATCACGGGTATATATTTATATACATAATGTGTGGTACATGTGGTGACTAAAGTCGGGTCGGCTCGTTGAGTACCCGCGGTTGATTCACGGATTGGGGGCTGAAAGGACATACTTTCCCGACGACCCTCTGTGAGGATCTTTGTGGCGGAGCGACAGGGCCGGTTGAGACCACCTAGGTGAGAGGTGGGCCTGGCCCTGGTCGGCGTCCGTGGTTACAACAAATAACACACTTAACGAGATCTTGGTATTTGATCTGAGTCTAGCCACTGGCCTATATGCACTAACCAACTACGCGGGAACAGTTATGGGAACTTGACGTTGTGGTATCAGCCGAAGCCTTCTTGGCGTCAGCGACTGAGCGGCGCGCGCTGGACTGGACTTGAACGCTTGCTCTGTATTAGGGAGGCTTGGTCTGATTCCGGCCTCTGTCGCAACATGCAGGTGAGCAATGGGCGATGGGCCCAGACCCCTGCCGCTTAGGATTTAGACCGGCGTGCTGAATTCTCTGTTGTGCCTAGGTGGGGCTGCGACGTGTTGATCTTCCGAGGCCGGGCATGACCCAGGAAAGTGTGTCCGCCAGAGGGATCGAGTGTGTTGGGTAATGTGGTGCACCCTTGTAGGGAAGTTTATCTATTCGAATAGCCGTGATCCTCGGTAAAAGGACGACCCAGAGTTGTACCTTGACCTTGTGACAACTAGAACCAGATACTTAATAAAACAGACCATTTCAAGTGCCAGATACAACCCGGTGATCGCTCTCAAACAGGGCGGCGAGGAGAGGATCGCCGGGTAGGATTACGCTATGCGATGATACTTGGTGAACTTACCATCTACTCTCTTCTACATGCTGCAAGATGGAGGCTGCAAGAAGCATAGTCTTTGACAAGACTAGCTATCGCCCTCTTATTCTGGCATTCTGCAGTTCAGTCCACCGATATTATCCCTTTACACTAATAGACATGCATATGTAGTGTAGATCCGCACACCGCGATCGGTCTGCACCCTGGCCGCGCGCCGCTCCGTCCGGCCATGCCCAACTGCGGCCGTCCCACCGGCCGCACCCCGCGCCCGCCCTCCTACTACTACCACCGCTCGCTCGCCGCTGCCCGCGCGCCGTCCCTTCCACAAGCGCTGTTGCCCGCTGATGCTTCTACTGCTGCTGCCGTACAGCAACTCGCACGGCCGTGCATGCCTCACGGATCCCGGCCGAACCCCCTCTGCCACCGTTGCCTCCTCCAGTTGCTGGTGCTCTGCTCCCTCCCTGGTCGCCGGCCGCCCCTAGCCTCGTTGTCCCGCTGCGCCCACCGCCTCCTGCGCGTTCGCCGCCATGCCTCGCCATCTGTCCCGCTCTGTCGTCCCCATTCTCGCGCCGCCGTACCCCCTGCTCCCACGCCGTCGCCCTGCCTCCGCCTAGCGGCAGCCTGCCATGCCCCATGCCAATCGCCGCCTGCCTCTGCTCCCTGCGGCTGCCTCTCGCCATGGCGCCACGCCCAGCAGCCCGCCAGGCGCGCCCAGCATCGGCGCTGTTCGCCACGCCGATAGCCCAACGCCTGTTAGGACCCCTAGGGGAATGACAAGTGGGGCCCCGCCTCGGAACGTTTTAAAAAAGAAAGAATTAAAAAATAATAAATACAAATATTAATTAGTAATTAATTAACTTAATTAATTGTGTTTAATTAACCTAATTAACTATTGTTAATTAGTTAAACAGCCCCTGACAGTAGGGACCCACTGGTCAATTTGACCAATCAACTGTCAATGCCGACTGGGCTGTTGACTTTGACTGGCCCCACCAGTCAGTCTCTGCTGACCGGGCAGTTGACCAAGTCAACTGGGCCTATTGGTCAGCCACACAAGCCCTTCTGTGGGTACACCTCTGTGTACGCATAGCAATTTAACATTCAATTTTCAATCAAAACAATTTAGAAAATTGATTAAATCTTTTAAAATTAATATAAAGTAAACCGTAGCTCGGATGGAAAAACTTTGTACATGAAAGTTGCTCAGAACGACGAGATGAATCCGAATACGCAGCCCGTTCGTCTGCCACACATCCCTAGCATAGAAAACACGCAACTTTCCCCCTCCGGTTCATCTGTCCGAAAACGCAAAACACCGGGGATACTTTCCCGGATGTTTTCCCCTCTTCGCCGGTATCACCTCCTACCGTGTTAGGGCACACCTGGCACAGTTACTTGTCATGTCATGCATCGATATGCATCTGTTTGTATTGTATTCATTGTTTATTCCCCCTCTTCTCTCTGGTAGACTACGAGACTGACGCCGCTGCTGGTGCCCCGATCGACTACGTTGTTGACGACTCCTTCTTGCCAGAGCAACCAGGCAAGCCCACTCCTTGATCACCAGATATCGCCTATTCCTTCTCTCTACTGCTTGCATTAGAGTAGTGTAGCATGTTACTGCTTTCGGTTAATCCTATTTTGATGCATAGCCTGTCATTGTTGCTATGATTGTTACCCTTACCTGCAATCCTAAATGCTTAGTATAGGATGCTAGTATTCCATCAGTGGCCCTACATTCTTGTCCGTCTGCCATGCTATACTACCGGGCCGTGATCACTCGGGAGTTGATCACGGGTATATACTTATATACATAATGTGTGGTACAAGTGGTGACTAAAGTCGGGTCGGCTCGTTGAGTACCCGCGGTTGATTCACGGATTGGGGGCTGCAAGGACATACTTTCCCGACGACCCTCTGTGTAGATCTTTGTGGCGGAGCGATAGGGCAGGTTGAGACCACCTAGGTGAGAGGTGGGCCTGGCCCTAGTCGGCGTCCGCAGTTACAACAAATAACAAGCTTAACGAGATCTTGGTATTTGATCTGAGTCTGTCCACTAGCCTATACGCACTAAGCAACAACGCGGGAAGAGTTATGGGCACTCGACATCGTGGTATCAGCCGAAGCCTTCTTGACGTCGGCGACGAAGCGGCGCTGCGCGCGATTGGACCGAACGCTCGCTATTGTATTAGGGAGCCTAGGTCTGCTTCCAGCCGCCGTCGCAGCATGCAGGTGTGCAACGGGCGATGGGCCCAGACCCCTGCGCGCTTAGGATTTAGACCGGCGTGCTGACCTCTTTGTTGTGCCTAGGTGGGGTTGCGACGTGTTGATCTTCCGAGGCTGGGCATGACCCAAGAAAGTGTGTCCGGCCAGAGGGATCGAGCGCGTTGGGTAATGTGGTGCACCCCTGCAAGGAAGTTTATTTGTTCGAATAGCCGTGATCCTTGGTAAAAGGACGACCCAGAGTTGTACCTTGACCTTATGACAACTAGAACCGGATACTTAATAAAACACACCCTTTCAAGTGCCAGATACAACCCGCTGATCGCTCTCTAACAGGGCGACCAGGAGAGG
This sequence comes from Aegilops longissima, assembly GCA_021605205.1. Taxonomy (NCBI): domain Eukaryota; kingdom Viridiplantae; phylum Streptophyta; class Magnoliopsida; order Poales; family Poaceae; genus Aegilops; species Aegilops longissima. Next base: position 15,590 of record JAHIAM010006361.1, on the reverse strand, counting down.
ATCACCGGGTAGGATTATGCTATGAGATGATACTTGGTGAACTTTCCATCTACTCTCTTCTACGTGCTGCAAGATGGAGGCTGCCAGAAGCGTAGTCTTCGTCAGGACTAGCTACCCCCCTCTTATTCTAGCATTCTGTAGTTCAGTCCATCGATATTTCCCCTTTACAAAGATACACATGCATATGTACTGTAGATCCTTGCTTGTGAGTACTTTGGATGAGTACTCACGGTTACTTTTTGCCCTCTTTTCCCCCTTTCCATTCTTCTCGGTTGTCGCAACCAGATGCTGGAGCCCAGGAGCTAGACACCACCGGTGACGACAACTCCTACTACACCGGAGGTACCTACTACTACGTGCAGGCCGCTGACGATGACCAAGAGTAGTTTAGGAGGATCCTAGGCAGGAGGCTTGCGCCTCTTCGATCTGTATCCCGTTTGTGCTAGCCGCCTTATGGCAACTTGTTTAACTTATGTCCAGATCAGATATTGTTGCTTCCGCTGACTCGCCTATGATCGAGCACTTGTATTCGAGCCCTCGAGGCCCCTGGCTTGTATTATGATGCTTGTATGACTTATATTATTTTAGAGTTGTGTTGTGATATCTTCCGTGAGTCCCTCGATCTTGAGCGTATATGTTTGCGTGTATGAGTAGTGTATGATTGAATTGGGGCGCCACAATATACTACTCTATGATACTATATATGCACTATGAAGGTACGTAAGTAGTATCATACACTAGTATCATATGCATGATACTATATATATATATAGTATATGATACCCCCCCCCCCACTATATAAGGCTGGCCATATATAGTGGTGGTATCATAGTCGACGATGCCATGCACTGGAAATAGCAAGTAAGCTTATGTGGGAAAGAATTAAATATATATAAAGAGTGTTTGAGTAACATATAGGTAGATACCCTATCATGTTAAATGCGATGCTAATTTGTGTCATGCATGGCAATAAATATGATCTGTATATGATACTATACTCTGTATTATACTATGCGCTATAATTAATTAAAGGTAGTATCATACACTTGTATCATATATACTATATATTCATGATACTAGTATATGACACTCTCCACTATACTCGTGATTTCTTACCGTGGAAAAAAATTGGAGGCGAAATGATGAACTCATGTTTTCATCGAACAAAAATATGATGTTAGGTAATGTAAATGTTTGCAAAGAGCACACGGTTCACTCACGAAAGCCGTGTGTCCACTAAACCGTGGCCGATGCACCCCCCTCTGCCATGCGCGCGATCTGAGTTGTGCGTTCTGATTGGCCAGAACCCAAACCCCACGGATCGTATGTCTGCACCGTTGGATTCTCCTTGATAGAACGGTGATCCTCATCACTTTCGACAGAACATGTAAATGTTTTCAAATAGCCCCTCCCAAAAAAATGTTTTCAAATAGCACACGGTTCACACATGAAAGCCGTGTGCCTACCAAACCGTGGCCGATGCACCCCTTTGCTGCGCGTGCGATCCGAGTCGTGCATTCTGATTGGCCAGAACACAAACCCCACGGATCGTACGTCTGCACCGTTGGATGCTCCCAAATCAAACGACAATCCTCATCCCTTTCGACAGGAAATGCAGTCCAGCTATGAATTGATTTATGTGCCAACATGCTCGGTAAATGGCAAAAAATGTCTTGCATATAGCACACGAGACCTGAAATGTGCCAGCAAATCAAACCCGTGGTAAAATTGTGATTGGTTTACGTGGGAAAAATTTAGAGGCGAAACAATGAACTCACGTATTCATTTCAAAATTAGTACGTCTTCATTTCAAACGAAATTATTCTGTTTGTGCACACGAGCGCTTAGAGGCAACCGTTTGCATAGGCCTTTCACAAGCATGCATCGGGATATTTTTCACCCTTTTCACCTAGGCCGCCAACACCCAGAGTCCCCAACACCCCCCACCGTCCGCCCATGTTTCACTCAATTAGTCCACCCAATCTCGTTCGCCAGCTCCCCCTCCCTCAGATCCACAGCAGAACCCTCTCCGGCGCCGCCATGCTCACCCCGGCCGTGTGCCCACTCTTCGGTGTCAAGCCTACCTCCACTGCCGTTCCCAACATGCGGCGGCCCGTGCCTCGCCATCTTAGTTTTCTCGCCAGCCACCCTCGAGCATATCGATGTAGTAACCCTCGCCTCTCCTGTGGTCCGGCCGGGTTTGCATTAAGAAGCCTGTTAGTTACTGCTCTCCATCGCGGTGAGGCATATTTCCTCGCAATCCTTCTTCCAATTTCATTCCGTATGTTACCAAATTGGCTATAAAATAATGGAGAGCGTATATATGTTCATTATCTACCTTCCTTACTACATATAAGCTGTATTTGTTCCAATAAGTTACTGCTTATTTACAGATCATGGTATACCTCGAGTCACATAAACTTAACAAATTAGCCGTACATTTTCTAAATTATTGCATGGCATGTTTAGAAAGATTGATACCAACTTGTTAGTTTTATGCTTATCCTCCTTTCCCGAGTTTCGCATGTGTTCTCTGTAGATGCCGAGTAGCAGCGACAACACTCATGCTTCAGTCCATGTATCTTCATCTGATTCGGACAACCCCAGGTCTTCAGCAGATTGTGAGGGATCAAGTAGTCTTGAACGGGATAGAGTTGCAGCAATTACCCTTCCGGTCGGGACACGGAGGAACGCTCCAAGGAAGCCCACACCAGCCTAAATGTGTATATGAAGTAACTGAGATTGACTGAAAGTCTTGGGCTCCAACTAAACCAGATAAAGCACGCATGAGGTTCAGGAGTGTGTGTGGATTTGTTGGAAGGGCAAGGCTCAACATTAATCTGCTGGGGTTTTGGAAGGCTGACACAGAAACACGGCGAAGGATAGTCCGGGAGATCATGGATCACTTCAACATTCTAGAGCAGTGGAGAATGCAGGTGGAACACGCTGCACTGAAGAAGGCTAGGGATGCTTGGAGAAACTAGAAGCATGTGCTGTACAAGAAGTACTTGAGTGAAGGAAAGGACCCAATCCCCGCATACCCCCAAATTACAAAGGCAGACTGGGCAGAATTCAAAAGGGTCAGGGCAACTAAAGAGTTTGCTGAGAAGAGTTTCAAGTAATCGGAACTTCAGAAGAAGAACATACACCCCCACCATATGGGTGTGGCAGGATACTACAACATGAAACTGATATGGGAACAGGAGGACAAAGAAGCAGTAGCAGCGGGTGGGAATCCGACCATTAGTGAAATCAGGTAATTATTACTACTACAGGCATGGAAAATAAACTAGCTTCTACAACTAATTGTTTTGGTTTTTCTTAAGGTTTTTCAAACACACAAGAAGAAACTTAGAAAATAAAATAAACTAGCATGGATAGTACAATGAAAAAATATGAGCACCGACAACTAGCATAAGTGTGTGAACATGAATGTAATATCAGTGAGAAATACTTACTCCCCCAAGCTTAGGCTTTTGGCCTAAGTTGGTCTATGGCCACGGCTCAAAGCTGCCCTCTCCGGTGTACGGAGGAGTGTCCTCTGGGTGCCACTGGTTGGCGATCTCCTCCGGATCCCACTAGTAAACAGACTGACGGTAAGGATCAAGTGGTGGCTCCGACTCAGGCTCTGGAGCTGATGTCAGGCTCCAGTATGCATGAACGGCCTCCGGCAACACAAGGTACGTGCCTGAAAATATGTTAAACAAAGAGGGAGCATGCAAGTTAATAATCTCGTAGTAGTTTTTATCAAATATCAATCTATATTTAAGCATCTTCTTCTTATCCTTAACAATAAAACCATGTGCTACCATACTCTTATAATCTAGAAAAATAGGAGGCAACAACTTTTCCTTTTCTCATAATGCCTAATAGGTATGTTAACGTCTGAAGCAAGGCGCGAAGCAAAGATGCCACCGAAGATGGGGCCCTTTGTACGGTTCAGACTTAATCGTTTAGCAATAATAGCGCCTAAACTGAATTTGTATCATGAAACAAAGCATGGCACAAAATAACAATATCAGGAGCACTGAGATTTCCACTATTCCCGCGACCAATTAAACATCTACTAGCAAATATTGCAAAGTAACGTAGAACAGGAAAACGTATGCTAGTGATTCTTGCATCGGAAACTTTCCTCGTTTCCCCTACAGCAATCATATCAATAAACCCTTCGACATCATTACGATGTGGTTCCTCTATGCTTCCCACAAAGGATATCTTACAGACCCGACATAAATCATATAGTGACATCTCCTTAACCTCATCATATAAATGAAATTCCACCGAAGGTCGTGATTTCTTAGCATGAAAGTAAAAGTTTTGCACGAAAATATTAGTGAGGAGGAGATACTGTTTGCGCTGGTCGCGGAGGAAGTCGATGAGGCCCGCATTCTCAGCCAAATAATAAAAGTCATCATGAATCCTGACTGCTCTCAAGAACTCATCACACGACCATTCACACGGACGAACTTCCGCGGTGCGAGGAAGATTATATTTGGGCTTCTTATTCCCTTCACTTTGCTTATCCTTCGAGCTTCGGCTCGAAGATCCCCTCAACAATCTCTTCCTTATTTTCTTGCTCTGAAAAATTTCTGAAATTTTTAGTGACTCAAAATAAAAGTAATCCAAAGTCAACAAGATTGATAGAAACTACTCCCACAAGTGCCTAGAGGCTATATCATGCATTAGAACTACTCGGGACCATAAAAATTTAACATGCAAGCTCAAGAACAGGGTCACCTAAGCAGCAAAAAATTGCAATAAATAAAGCACTAGAACAAAAACTAATTGGACCATTGGAGGAGTCACATACCGAAGAACAATCCCGCAAAGCAGTTTTATGAGTGGAGCTTTGAGCAAGGAGATCGAAAATGGCAGCAAGATGAGCTAGAACACGGGTTTGAGCTAGGGGAGGATTTTTCTAGAGGAAGAAGAAGTGTGTGGGTGCTGGAGTAAGTGGAGGGGGTCCACGAGGCAGGGGGCACGCCCTCCACCCTCGTGGGCACATGGTGGGTCCCCCTGGTGTGTTCTCAGTGCCAAATATTCTTAAATATTCTACAAAAAATCATATTTCAATTTCGGGACATTTGGAGAACTTTTATTTTCGGGGTATTTTTTATTGCAATTATAATTCAGAAAACAGACAGAAAATACTATTTTTGCTTTATTTAATCTAAATAGAAGAAAGTAAAAGGAGGGTTGTAAGTGCATCTAGTGCCCCTTAGTGATTTTGGTGTATTGAAGACTTATAGGTTAAGTAACTAATGCGTTTGTGAGTGTACACAGGTCTATAAGTCTCTGAGGAGTTTGATATTTACAAGGAAAGTCGACCCTAAAATGAATTTCTTCAATCAAGAATTTGATATTCGAAGACTTTCTGAAGACTTTGAAAGTGAAGAAATTGGTGTGATTCTGAAGACTTGGTAATCGCTTGAGGAATATGAAGCGTGAAGACTTTTGTTTTCATAGTTTCATTTTCTCTTTCTTGAGTCATAGGAAACACCGTACTTTGTTAAAGGGGTCGAGGAAATACTAAGGAAAAATTTCCATGTGATGCTCAACTCAAAATCCTACACCTACCAATCCCTTCGAGTGAAGCTTTTGAAATCTCATACAGCTTCAATCAATTTCAAAGGATGAGGCAAGCTCTTCCGTCACCGAGGAATTTGTTCGACCGAGGAGTTAGGAATTCGCCAAAGGTGAATTGCCTACACATGAGGAACATGATAGCCCCGAGGAATTTGACATTCCAATTTCCGATCGTTCTTTGTCTTTGCGCCACCTGTCCCAAAATATCTCCACCTAACGGTCATATCATTGAAGGGCATTTATGACTTATCATGTCGGGCTGCTCCCTAGGCTATAAATAGCCGCCCCTACAACCACTAGTTGGTTGGCTGCTCGAGAGAACTTGACACTTGTCATTTGAGAGCAACCCATCCTCCGAGGACTTTGAGCGAAAATCATCAAGTGAGGAAAACCCAAAACCAAACCCCAACAAACCCAAAGTGATTGAGCATCATCAAGAAATTGATCCCGTGGATCCGACGCTTTTACCTTTGAAGACTGTGCTTCTTCCAGACGGTAGGGCGTCACGGTCTAGAGCATCCAAGAGGAATTGTGGATCGCCGAGTGACCAAGTATGTGAAGGTTTGGAAGTCGCCTGAAGACTTACCACGAGTGATTGGACGAGGTCTGCGTGACCTTAGTTCAAGGAGAATACGGTGAGGACTTGGTGTCCTGAGCTGCGTGCTCAGCGATCGGGTGTCCGGATCTGCGTGTCCTCGAGTTTAAATACTCAGCCGCTCCAACCAGACGTATAACCGAGACAGCAGCTGGAACTGGTCTACCAAATCATTGTCTTCACCAACCTAACTGGTTCTATTTCCTCAACCCTTTCATTTCCTCATTACTGTGTTGAGTGTTTGTCATATCTGTGTTTGAAGACTTTGACTGAAGACTTTCTCAATTTCCTCAGTTCAATTTCTTCAGTCTGTTTGTCTTCATATTGTGTTATCCTGTGATTACGCTTTTTGTACTCTGTGATTGTCTTCATTTCATCATGATGACTATGCCTGTAATCTGCTATGCTTACTTCTGAGTACTTATTCCGCTGCATGTATTTCTTCGCTAAGGAATTTCCTCACCAGTAAATTCCTCAGTGAAGAATTTGTAAAATTCATAAAAATCGCCTATTCACCCCCCCTCTAGTCGATATAACGCACTTTCAATTGGTATCAGAGCAAGGTACTCCCTTGTTCTGTGTGATTTTGGTTTAACCACCTGGAGTTTTAGTTATGTCGACCGCAGGTATGATCAAGGTCTCAGCAGGGTGTCCTACCTTCGATGGGACGGACTACCCTCATCGGAAGAACAAAATGCGAATGCATCTTGAAGCAATTGACAATGATCTACGGTATGTTGTGACAAAAGGTGTTTCCTCACCACACCCTCTCTCGAATGATGCTGATGTGAAGAGATTCAAGCAACTTGATTCTCAAGCGAAGAATATCATATGTGGCCATCGAGCAAAGGTCAATATGGAAGAGTGAGTGCTTTGGAATCTGCCAAACTCATTTGGGACAGGCTGTCCAAAGTAAATGAAGGTGTTTCAACTCAGCGTGACTCTCGAGTTGATGTTCTTGGAATCTCTTCAACCGCTTCAAAAGACTCGAAACGAAAATGTTCAACAAACCTTCGATCGCCTCACCGACATCTCAAATGAGCTTCAAGCACTGGTGCCACCGACATCACCGACCATGAGGTGGTGAAGAAATTGCTAAGATCGCTTGATTCCTCATTTGACACTCGCACCGATGATACAAGAACGAGCTGACTACAAGTCTCTTGATCCTGCTGATATCCTCGAAGGCTAAATACTCACGAGTTCCACTTGCTGAAAAGAGAGATCTCTATGGTTACGGCTATGGAAGAACACGTGCCTCAAGGCCAAGGCTGAATCTGAATCGAGAGTGAAGAATCTGGTAGTAGCCTTGGAGATCCCAAGAATTTGGCGAGAGCTAGCACTGCTCGTGAAGAAATTCCAGAAATTCACAAGACGTGGTCGTTTTGGAAAATCCTCAAGAAGCGGTGATTCCTCATCTAGTGACTATAAGCGAAGACTTTGCCACAAATGCAAGAAACCTGGTCACTATATCCAAGATTGTCCTCGATGGGAAAAGGAATTGAAGAAGAAGAAACACAAGGATTACAGCTTACGATGGCGTGAAGAAGAAGAAGAAATCATCAAAATCTTCATCATCAAAATCCTCAAAGCCTTCTTCTCACAAGAAGAGCAGCTCCAAAAAGGCTCGGGCATTCATTGGCAAGGAAATGGACTCGAAGCTGAATCGAGGAAAATGAGGAAGAGGGGAGTCTGAAGAATCCGAATCTGTGTGGCTAGTCTGCTCTTGCTCTCGCTTACGTCAGCAAATCCATCTTCAACATCAAGAAAATGACTCCGCCAACAAACCCGATGAGGAAAATGATGACTACGCTCCCACCTATTGCTTCATGGCAAAAGGTGCCAAGGTACTCAATTTCACCTCCTCTGAATCCAGTGAAAATGAATCTGATGAGGATCTTAAGCCCAGCTACTCTAAACTTGCTAAGATTGCTATAAAACAACAAAGGGCTTTTGAAAAGGTTCAAAACATGCTAGATAAGAGTGATGATATGTTAGGTGAAGAAATGGATCGCACTCAAGCCCTAACTGAAAATCTTCAGAAAGTTCAGTCTAGGCTTGACAGCCTTCAAGGTCATCATAACACTCTCTTCTCGATCATGAGAAGCTTTCTTATGAATTTCTTCAAAGAAAGCAAGATCTTGAGAAGCTAAGAGCGAGTTATGAAGATCTTCAGAAGGAGCGCGATTCATTACTTGCTCAACAAATCAGCGCCTCTCAAGAAGAATTTGTTCCTCCATGCTTAAAATGCATTGAACGTGAATCTGCTAATTCTTCAACCGAATGTTCAAATGCTTCAACTGTTACAAATTCTTCACCTGCCTCTGCTATCACTAATTCCTCACCTGAGGACATTGCTAGTATCACTGACGATGCAGGGCTGAAGGAATTGTACATGACAGGCATGTACAAAAGCCTCAAAGGGCATCAGACTCTTTGTGATGTGCTTAAAAAGCAGATCCTCAACAGAACCCTAGGAAAGAGGGTATTGCTTTTGAGAGGAAACTCAATGTCGATGGAACGTCTTCGAAGCCCGAGGCGGATCCCAAAACCTCATGGGTTGCTGCAAAGGGACCTCCAGTTGATCCATCTACCTTATCTGGTTTTACATGTGAATTTCCTCATTACGATGATGAGTCATTTGACTCAAACTATAAACTGTTCAAAAATCAGAATGGTGAAGTATTTGCTAGATATGTTGGCACTAATGCAGAATGGTCCCCTATGAAGAAAATCTGGGTTCCCAAGAAGTGCCTTGAAAGTCTTCAGGTGAATGTCCTCATGACACCACCTGTGAAGAAAAGGAACCCCAGATCAAATTCTTCATATGGACAAAATTCTTCATATGGATCCAAGTCCTCATACGGACCAAATTCCTCACGTGGATCAAATTCCTCAAAAGGATCAAAGTCCTCATATGATTATCATCGTGCTAACAACTCTGTTTAGCAGGTAGAGCTAAGGGCTATGAATATGTGCATTATTCTTCAAACCAATATGTTCATAAGTCCTCGAAGAATTTCTCTCGCTTATTCATATGCTTACCCTAACCCCTCTTATGTGAAACGAAATGGTTTGGCCTCTATGCCACCATTCTCGTATGGTGCTCGCAGAATGATGAACTCTTTGCCACCCCTTCAGATGTGGGTGGTGAAGAAAAGAACTAATATCTTCTGCGAGTCAGGTCTCCAGCGTGCCTCAAACGCTCAAGAATTTGCTTTGGGGCACGACAAAATGCACGAAAGGACGCAGTTAATCATGATGAAATGAACTTTCATTTCACACGCCCTCATATTGCTTATCTAAATACTAACGATGAAATTCATCCGATGAACTTGATATCATATTCTTCACCGATGAAGTATATGAGATCGTAAGTTGTACTAATTCATCCGCAGGATGATCAACCCAAAGCCACCGAGTGGGTTCTCGATAGTGGATGTACAAATCACATGACCGGTGACAAGAATCTATTGATGGATGCTCCCTTATCACCGTCACATCTGAAGCATATCATCTTTGGCGACAAAGGCAAAAGTCGTATTGGGACTTGGTAAGGTTGCTATCTCTAAGGACATGCACATGGACAAAGTCATGCTTGTTGAGTCTTTAGGATATAACCTCATGTCGGTCTCAATGCTTTGTGATCTTGATATGGTTGTTATCTTTGGCAAGTATCGTTGTGTTGTGATTATGGAAGTCGACAATTCCAAAGTCTTGAAGGCTTTAGGAGAGGAGACTTGTATATTGTTGATTTTCCACAGGACCACAACCAGCCGTGTGTCTACTTGCAAAAGCTTCGAAAGGCTGGCTATGGCATCGACGACTTGGTCACGCAGGCATGAGGAATTTACTGCACGCTTGCGAAGAAGAAGCATGTCATTGGCATTGAGAATGTCAAATTCCTCAAGGATCACTTATGTGGAGCCCGTGAAGCTGGAAAAATGACCAAGGCCAAGCATCCAAATAAGACCATCATGACCACTACTCGTCCCTTGAATTGCTTCACATGGACCTCTTTGGTCCCAATCATTACTCAGTTGTCGTTAATGAAGCATCTCTTTATGGCTTTGTTATTGTTGATGATTACTCTCGTTACACTTGGGTACACATTGTTACTTACAAAAATCAAGTGCAGGAAATCTTCAAACGATTTTCCTCGAGGGCTTCAACCAACTTTGGTGTGAAGATCAAGCACATCAGGAGTGACAATGGAACTGAGTTCAAGAATTCGGACTTGAGGATTATCTTGATGAACTTGGTATTACTCATGAGTTATCTGCTCCCTATACTCCTCAAAGAAATGGCGTCGTGGGCGCAAGAACAGAACTCTTGTTGAGATGGCTCGCACTATGCTTGATGAATACAAAATGCCTAGTCGTTTACGGATTGAAGCAATTGATCTGCGTGCCACATCATCAACAGAGTATATCTTCACAAATTCTTCAAGAAGACTGCCTATGAACTCCTCACCGACAAGAAACCCAATGTAAGTTATTTCAAAGTCTTGATTGCTAAATGCTGGATTAGAGATCCTCACCACCACTCTAAATTTGCAACCAAAGCACATGAAGGTTTTATGCTTGGTTACGGAAAGGACTACGCACACCTACAGAGTCTTCAACATCGCACTTCACAAGATTGTTGACATCAGATGTGCGGTTCGATGAAACTAATGGCTCGCAAAGAGAGCACCAACCTTCTGTGTTAGACGAACCAGCACCGAGGATTCTATCAGGTTCAAGGCAACCGAGGATGTCATTCCTCTTCAAGAAACTGCTGAAGAATTCATTCCTCAGACGCGAAGAATGTCGAGCTGATGCACTGAAGATAATGTTTGAAAAAATGGTGCCGAGGAAAATGATCAAATTCCTCAAGACAACCAGCTCATCCTCGCATTGCAAAAAAAAAAAAAAAAAAATTTTTTTTTAAAATTAAAAAATTTAGGAAAAAATTTTTTTAAGGAAAAAAACCCAAATTTTTTTTTCGGGTTCCCCCTTTTTTTAAAAAAAAAAATTTTTTTTTTAAAATTTAAATAAAAAAAAAATTTTAAAAAAAACCTTTTTAAAAAATTTTTAAAAAAAAAAAAAAAAAAAAAAAAAAAACCCCTTTTTGGGGGGAAAAAACCCCCCCCCCTTTAAAAAGGCAAAAAAAAAATTTTTTTTTTTCCCCCCCCCGGGGGGGGGGGGGGAAAGGGGGGCCCCTTTTCCCCTTTTTTCCCCCCCCCAATTTGGTTTTTTTTCCCCCCCCCCAAAGGGGGAAAAAAAAAAAAGGGGGGCCCCCCCCCCCGGGGGGGAAAACCCCCCCCAAACCCCCCCCCCCCCCTTTCCCCCCCCCCCCTTTTCCCCCCCCCCCCCCCCCCCCCCCCCCCGGGGTTCCCCCCCCCCCGGCTTTTTCCCCCGGCCCCCCCCCCCCCCCCGGGGGCCCCCCGGGGCCCCCCCCCTTTCCCCCCCCCCCCCCCCCCCCCCAACCCCCCCCGGGGGCCCCTTTTCCCCCCCCCCCCCCCCTTTTTCCCCCCCCGCCCCCCGGGGGGGGGCCCCTGGCCCCCGGGGCCCCCCCCCCCCCCCCCCTTTTAAAAAAAAAAAAAAAAAAAAACCCCCCCCCTTTTAAACCCTTTTTTGGGGAAAAATTCCCCTTTTTTTGGCCCCCGCCCTTAACCCCCGGGGCCTGGTTTTTTTCCCCCCCCCCTTTTTGGGTTTTCCCCCGGGCCCCCCCCCCCCGGGGGCCCTTTTTCCCCCCTTTTTTTTTGGCCCCTTTTTTTTTAAAATTGGTAAAAAACCCCCTTTCCCCCCAAAACCCCCCCCCGGGGAAACCCCATTCCCTAAAAAAACCCCCCCTTTCCCCCCCTTTTTGGGAAACCGGGCCCCGGGGTTTTTTTTCCCCCCCCCGGGGGGGAAAAACCCCAAAAGCCCCTTTTTTTTCCCCCCCTTTTTTTTTTTTAAAAAAACCTTAAAAAATTTTTTTAAAATTTTTTAAAATTTTTTTGGGAAATTAAAAAACCCCCCTTTTCCCTTTTTTTTTTTAAAAATTTTTCCCTTTTTTAATTTTTCCCTTTTTTAAAAAAATTTTTTTTTGGCCCCGGGGGGGTTTTTTCCAAAAATTTTTTGGGTTTCCCCCTTTTTGGGGAAAAATTTAAAAAATTTTTTTAAAAAAAAAAATTTTTTTAAAATTTTTTTTAAAAATTTTGGGGGGAAAATTTTAAAAACCCTAAAGTTTTTGGGGGGCGGGAGCCCGGGGGGCCGGCCTTTTTTCCCCCCAAAAAACCCCAAATTTAAAAACAATTTCCCCCCCCTTTAAAAGGGTTTTTTTTGGGATTTTAACCCCTTTTGGGTTTCCCCCCGGTTTGGGCCCCCTTTTTTTTGGGTTGTTCCGGTTTTTTTGGGGGGGGCCCCCCCCCCTTTTTTGGGCCCCCCCGGGGGGGGGGGGGGCCCCCCCCCAAAAAATTTCCCGGGGGTTTGGGGAAAGGGGAAAATTTTTAATCCCGGAAGGGGCCCCCTTTTTTTTTTGGGGGGAAAAACCCTTTTTTAAAAAATTTTTTAAAAAATTTTTTCCAAAAAGGGGGGGGGGGCCCCCCAAAGGGGGGAATTTCCCAAACCCCCCTTTTTTTTAAAAGAAATTTTTTTTTTTGGGGGGGGTTTATTTAAAATTTTTTTACCTTTTTTTGGGGGTTGGGGGGGCCCCCCCGGGGGGGCCCCCCCCCCTCCCCGGGGGCCCCTTTTACTTTCCCCCCCCCCCCCCTTTTTTGGGGGGCCCCCTTTTTTTTCCCCCCCGGGGGTTGGGGGCCCCCCTTCGGCCCGTTGTTTTTTCCCCCCCCCCCGGGGGTTTTGTTTCCCGTCCCCCCCCCCCCCAAAAACCCCCCCCTTTTACCCCCCCCGGCCGTCGGCCCCCCCCCCGGGGGGGGGGGGTTTTTTTGGGGTTTTCCCCCCGGCCCCTTTTGGGGTTTTGGGGGGGGGGGAAACCCACCCCCGGTTTTTTTGGGGGGAATTCCGGGGGCCCCCTTTTGGGGGGGAAAAAATTTTTTAAAAAAAATTAAAAAAAAAATTTTTTTTTAAAATTTTTTTTTCCCTTTTGGGGCCTTTTTTTAAAAGGGAACCCGGGTTTAACCCCCCCCCCCGGAACCAATTAACCAAATTTGGGGAAAAAAACCCCCCCCGGGGGGGAAAGAAAATTCCCAAAAAAAAAAAAACTTTTTAAAAATTAAATTTTTTTAAAAAGGGTTTGGGGGGGGAAAAAAGCCCTTTTTTCCCCCCCCCCCCCTCTTGGCAAGTAGTCAAGACCAAATTCGTCAATCGGCGAAGAAGCTCTGGCTATTCTGCACTTTGAGCAACATGAAGATCCTCGGTGGAGCCTCTGCTCAGCCTAATGAAAAAATGCCGACAAGCTGAAGCTCAACTTCTTGAAGAAAATGCTGAATCGGGCTGATGAAGAAATTCCAGCGTTGAAGAAAGCGCGGGCACCCACTAGTGGTGCGCTGAAGAAGCTACTCAAGTCAGACAGCTGCATCGATTCGCTGAAAAATACTCAAGGCAGAGGCGCATCGTTGCTCTGAAGAACACCAAATTCCTCGGCTCCTCCTGCCAACTCCAGCTCCAATTCTTCCATCGCCGGATGTAAGAAAACCAAAACTTGAGCGAGCTCTTTGTGAAGAAGAAAAAGCATCATTGCGTCGATTCTTGACTGCAAAGAAATTGAAGGCCATGACCAGCTCATTGAAAACCGATTGATGCTATTCCATTTCCTCCATACCATCAAAGGTAGTTCCTTTTGGAGAAGAATATGTGGTGCCAACGGATCGATGAAGAACATCAATCTCCTGCTTCGTCGAGAAAATTGATGAAGAAATTGAAGTGGAAGCAATCCCTTCAACCCCGGTCATTCCCTCATCGAGACCATGAAATTCCTCAAGCTGATGCTTGAGGAAAATGAAAATGGTCCAGTGATCAATGATGACTTTTGGGAAAGTCAGCATCCCAATACTCCTCTCTTCACCCCTTCAACAAGTTCCTCACTCCCTGCAGATGTTCAAATTGACTCTAAAGAAAATCAACCCACGGTTACGTGCATGAAGAAATTCCAGCCACTAGCTGATGAAGCTACTCTTTGCTGCTGAAAATCCTCGGTGCACTGAAGTTGAGGACCAAGAAATTCCTCGAGCTGAAGAACCTGAACTTACGATCCACGAGGTGGTGATGCAACTCACTGACACCCCTCGCCAAGCGGAAGAATCCATTCTCAACCAAACAAAAGTTCAAGGCTGAAGATTTCTTTCTTGAGCATGTGTTCTTCTTGAATATAATCCCTATGATTACTGCTCGGATTAGGAAGAGGCGCTTACGGACTGCCGGTCAAGCCAACTTCTATTCCTCGGTGCTTTTCAACAAGGACAAAATCTTGATCATGCTCATATTCCTCATGTGGATATGGAGTCTGCCGGGCTTTGAGCCCGTCCTAAGTGTTCTTCACGATGCAGGTCTTCTAAACTTTTGCGACATTTGTGATTGGAATGAAGAGCTAATTCTTGAGTTCTATGCAACACTTCACATCACGGAGGCTGAAGATGTGACTTCATGGGTCTTGGATTGGATGACCGAAAACACCACTACAAGGCACCGACAAGTGAATTGCCGTGCCCTTCCACTCGATCCTCCGATTGGCGGTGCCGTCGCATCTATGAAGAAAAGAACTTTCAAATCACTACATGCAAGTCTTGATGAAGCCTTTGAAGCCAAGGCAAGCTCCACGGACCAAATTCCTCGTCAAGGAATTGTTATATGTGCCTCGAGCAGTCTATCGAATTACGCGAAGACTATGAGTCCTATCAAGGCCACGACTTCGAATGATGAAGAAGTCGTTGGCATCATGAAGAATATGCTTTTCAACATCATCCATGGCGTTCCGTCAATTTCCATGATTTCTTCATGAGGACTCTAGCTAACATTGCCATGTCACCTTTTGAGTGAAGCCTTATGCACCTTGGATCATGAGATTCATCGGTCAAGATCTTCACTGAATTACAAGGCTGACACTTTGAACCACTGCAGCTACACCCCCGATTGAAGTCCTCAAGCGACCAATTGCCTCGGTGATGAAAAGGAAAGGCTACTGCTGTGATAGATGAAGGCATTCGTCCATTGGATGGACAGTTTATAAGCGACATCCTACTCCACCAATGATGACTACGCCACACATGACTCGGCGACAAATACCTCGAGTTAAGCAAAGTCCTCAAGCTCGCACCCGGGTGATGGTGATCGTGAATTACTCCTCGGTCTTCATCGGAAGGTTGATCGCAATCACAAGTGGGTCAAGCGTCGGTTTGGCACTCTTCTTTACAACGACGTCAACTCACAATGCGGTGAGGAAAAACCACTACTATCTTCATGAAACCTTCAAGCGCTTGGGCTGT
>JAHIAM010006360.1:0-27161 GCA_021605205.1 Aegilops longissima | reverse complement strand
CCCAGCCCTTTGCCAGAGATTGGAGGAGATGCTCTGTTCGCACAACGAGCTGGTGAAGCTCCAAGTGGGGGATATCTCCTTCGGCCTTCATGGTTCTGGTTCGAGCCGGCTGGCCACCTGCAAAGGTGGGATGCAAGTGGAGGTTACCCCAAATCCCAACAAAGGGGAGCGGGTATGCTTCATCCCCTATCCGATAAGGGGCTCGGATTTCCTGTACATCCATTCTCCGCTGGCCTCGGAGTTCTACGACCAGCCATCACCTCACGCCCGCCTCAATCCTGCATATTGCGGGTTACGTAGAGTTTTGGCGAGCTATTCCTGGGCGCCGAGCCCCACTTCGCACTGTGGAAGAGGTTGTTCTGCTTGTACCCCGCTTCTCACGAGGGGTCCATATATCAATGTGCGGCGCCGAAATATGGCGATTGCCGGACCTGATATCCATCCGAACCCCTAAGAAGGCGCTACAAGACTGGCCTTCGGAATGGTTTTATATAGAAGACGCCCGCCGCCGACCCTGTTCGATCGCCTCCCCGGAGTTCAGCAACGCCTCTGAATAAACGCCTTTAGTTGGCGCCCGCGAGCTCCCGCCCCGAGGAAGATAAGAGCGCCCATTATTTGATGGGCCGAATAAGGTTATCGGCCATGCCAGGTGCTGACCATGATTGAGTCATGGCAACATGCATTATGCGGGTGCAACCACTACAATACAGGGCCACCCCATGGGATTTCAACGGGAAGACGATGCCACCCGTCATGGCCGTTAGCGGGCTGGATTCGGCCAAGATCTGTGACGATCCCGTCCGCCTGTATAAGGGGGAGAAGGAGGATTTCTTCGACGAACCCGCTAAACGGGTTCTCCATGAATAATCCCCGCCTTGGGTAAGAGAACACTCGCGTGTCCGACCTGCGCCTTTTGAAACTTAAGTTTCTTATATTGTTCTTCTTTCGACGCAGGAACTGCGCCGGACAGTGGAGGGCATGCTAAGTCCGCTCCGCAGTCCGAGGATCCAGAGAGATCCCGGGATCCGCCTCAAGAGGATCCGGACATAAAGGTGGAGCTAATCGACGGGTGTTCCACCAGCTCAGCATGGATAATGCTTTAGTCGCCATCACGCCGACTATCCCGGACTATATCCAGCTTCCTGTGTGATTGCATCAAGCCCCGACACCGCTATTCCTTCCTTGCTTATTTCTCACCACCGTGATATGATGGCGCCAGGCAGGAGGCGCCTTAGGGCGAGAAGCCGAGCTCATGTGGCTGACCAACAAGGGCCGCTAGACCAAGAGGCGGAAGAGGAGCGCGCGGATCAAACGCCGCAAAGGTGTAGCTCACAATTCATTATTTAGAGCAACGCTCCTAGGAAGCGCTGAGTGCTCATGACTTTTATAGGGAAAAAGCGCCCACCGACAGCGGGCGGAGGTTAATCCAACCTCTACCAGCCAGGCTCCCGCACCTGGTCGAGGGGGAGGCAAGCGCATGGCGCGAGCCGGACGCTCTCCGACGGAGGATGCCGACAGACTCGCCCTCCACCAAGTCTCGAGGTGGAGAGTGCCCTCAATCACAGGCGCCACGGACAGTATTTCGTGACGCTGCTTCTCCCCGAGGTGTTGAATGCCTTTAATGACGGGGACGCGACCTTCGCGGTTGCTCAAGATGGTTTTACCAGAGCTACGGAGCAGTATGTAAAAGACATACGGTAAGAGAATTTAATAGTTATATATGCCAAGAGCCCTCCGAGACTTAAAGTAGTTATATTAACTGATTTAAGGATCATATGAAACGATGATCTTACCGAGAAGAATACCCAATCTGTCTCAGAGCTGCAAGAGTGCAAGCCCAACTTGACGCCGCACTCGGGCGCAAGAGGAAACGCAGGACTCTCCAGTAACGATTATTTTAGAAAGATAAGTAGCGCTGGCCTTTGCGCAAGTCTGAAAGAAAAAATGACGTTGTAGGTGCTGCCGGACAAGATCCGGACAGTAAGAACTTCGCGCCAACTAAAGGTCGGCGAGAGGGTGCTGCATAAGGTGCAGCATGAAAGGAACAAGCTCCAGATGCCCATGCCCAGCTTGGAGAAGAACCGAAGGCGCTCGCCAAGCTGTCGTCGCTCCGTTAGGAGAATCAGCGGCTTCGCCGCGCATATATAGTAGTGCTTGAGCTAACTCCTTTGAAAAGAAGAGTTCGGCGAGGAAGTCAATTTGACAGTAATATGTCTGCAGTATGCTCACGTGTCGCCTCGCTGGAGGAGATGCCCGATCAACGGGTGATCAACTTCCCAATTGTTGTAACCGATCGAACGAAGTTCGGGAAGGCAATGAGCGCATCATCCAGCGCATGGCTAACCTTCTCCTTACCCGAGGGTCTCGGGAGCTTATGGAGAAGCTGCAGGAGCGCGGCAGCGCCCATTTATGGAAGATTTCGCCTGCCGCTAAGGTGCTGTGGAGGCCTCGGCCATGGTAAAGACGCTGCACAAGAAGGCGGATCCCAACCACATGGTCAAGTCGACTGTGGGTCTCGAAGGGAAGGAGATCCCGTGAGTTTAGTATATGGCCAAGTAGAGTTGGTCACAAATTTTCCCAACAGGACTATAAATTAGACAACCCGTTAGACGGATTGAGGAAGAATACAATCACCGATTTGACAATGTATTATAAAATGACATACAAAATGCCTTCTAGCCGGATTGTAGATCGCTTGTCTTTGCCGACCTTTTCGCTTCGACCTCGGACCCTAGAGTCCGGAGTGTGTCCGAATACCTTCTCGTTATGAAACAACCGGGTATGCATGGAGACCAGCGTAGGTCATCACTGCTTTATCGCATAAGTGCCCAACTAGTTATGTTATATTACATGGGTAGTAAGAAACATCTTCCAGGAGAATAGTTCCGCTAAGGGTTCCTTTTCTCTGGGGTGGTATGCCCTAAAGTGCATGTCCGTCATCAAAAAAGCAGTAAAACATCCGGGGCAGATAAATAAGTGGATAAAAGATCATCTTTAAGTCACCGAATCAATATTCCCTTAAGAACGCTTAGCTTTGCTTCACCCACCGAGGTACACATCCGTCGACCCGGCAAGAATAATCGCAGAGGTGCTCCCTTTACCTCCTAGCCGAACAATCGGGGAACGAGGGGTAAGCACAGAGCCAGCAACCCCGCTTGGCCAAAACTTAAGTCATATCGATGCATATAATGGTGAATAAAAGGTACATGTGGAGGCTTGACATGTGCCGGGCATGAAGCCCGATAATTAAGCTTCGTAAAGAAGCCCTGTGTATAATGAGTGCGGATAGCACATCAATTGCGCGCTTAACGCTATGCAAGTAGGCCCTTTAAGGCTTGGATGAATAGGGTTGAGAAGAAAAGATAAACAAAAGGCAGCTGAAGTAAAAAAATTTGGACGGGGAAAGGGACGAACTCTTAGTCCGCGCTAGGCATAGAATCGCCGGAGGCGGGCTGCGCTCCATGGGTTCGCTCGAGTCGGTTATCCGATGCATTTCAGAGATGGTACGCCCCGCCGGTCGACTTGATCGATGATGAAGGGGCCTTCCCATTTGGGCTTGAGCTTGTCCTTTTTCTTGTCCGCAGCGAGAACCAGTTCGCCAACGCTGTAAGTCTTGGCCCGCATTTCTCGCTTTGATATCTTGAGCTCGCTGATAGAATGCGGAACGAGCCTTGGCGACGCCGCCTCTTCCTCCAATGCGTCAAGCTGTCCCGCCGATCCAACTCGCTTCTTCTTTCTTCGCATACGCGCACTCGAGGTGAGTCATGAATGATGTCGCAGGCAAACTGCTTCGCGCATATACCATAAAATGGTGTGAATCCGTAGTACGGTTAGGCGTTGTCCGCAGCCCCCGTAGTACGTGAGTCGAGCCTCTACCCAAAGGCGTCGATTTCTAAAGGGACCGCACTAGTCCGGGTTTGATGCCGCCATTATTAGACCATTTGCTCGCTCCACTTGACCGCTGGTTTGAGGATGATAGACAAGCGTAATCGAGCTTGATGCCCATATTTTTGCACCATAATTTAACCTCATTGGCGGTGAAATTCGTGCCGTTATCGGTGATGATGCTGTGGGGACACCATAATGGTGTACTACCCGGATATAAAGTCTATCACTGGTCCGGACTCGCCGCTTTAACTGGCTTGGCCTCTATCCATTTGGTGAATTTATCCACCATGACCAATAGGTACCTTTGCTTGTGGGTTCCCTTTAGTGGTCCAACCATGTCAAGCCCCTGCACTACTAACGGCCAGTGTAATGGGTATAGTTTTGAGGGCGGGTGGTATATGGCTCGATTAGCAAAGAGTCGACAACCGACGATCTTTGGACTAAGTCCCGAGATCCGCCGGGCCACACCAAGAAAATCCTGCACGGAATGCCTTCCTACAAGGGCCCGAGCTGCGCGTGGTGTCCGCTTAGTCCGCATGAATTTCAGCCAGAGGTTTCGCTTCTCCTCTTCGGAGATACACCTTGAAGGACTCCGTTGTGCTTTTCTTATAAAGTTCTCCTCATAGACCTTTGTAGGCTTTAGATCACGGACAATGCAAAGGCCTCATTTTGGTCTTCGGAAGCTCCTGCCAAGCAAGTAGGCGAGGAATGGTTCTGCCCACGGGCAATTACTGCCATTATGTCATGGGCGGAAGGTGTTATATCATCGGCTGAATCGCCGTTGGTGCGGCTTGTTCCGATTTGTTAGTTCTAGACTCTCTTCCCATAGTACGGATGGCTTGAAGAGCCGCCTGTGAAGATGTTAGAGGACAGCGCTGCTTTTGCGCCAATGCGTACAAGACGCCGGTTGCTTGGTTATTATCCCTGCCACGGATGGAATTCAAGTCCTTCGAACTGGCTGACATTTTTAGGACAGCGCTGTAATATGCTGCCATTTTCGGATCTTTGGCGTCAAAGTCTCCATTTATTTGGGATATTGCGAGGTTTGAATCTCGCGCACCTCTAGGCGCTTGAGTGCCCATGGAGATTGCCATCCGGAGACCATGTAAAAGGGCCTCAGATTCGCTGCATTGTTGGAGTCCGTGGTACATATCTCAAGTACGATTGATCGTGGTCTCGGTCGGGATGTCAATACGACGCCAGCCCCCAATCCGCTAACATTTTAGAGCCGCCGGCGCATAATCCAATTGGAGTATGCGCCGATTCTTTAGGGAGTTCGCCGTCCATTCAGCGACAAAGTCAGCCAAAACTTGTGAGTTTATAGTTCACCGAGTTTTGTAAGATATATCAAATGGTAAGAGCTCAATGGCCCATTTTGCAATCCTGCCCGTCAAGCGCCACGTTGTTTATAATGTCGCTATGGCACTTCGAGGCCATCGTTATCGAACACTCTTGAAAGTAGTGTCGAGCTTCCGACGCCATGAACACCGCGATGCTATCTTCTCGATAGTGCGGTAACGGACTTGCAGGGGTTAACACAAAGGATACGTAGTATACTGTTTTTGAAGAGGGAATTTATTCCTTCTTTTTCTCGCTCGACGACGAGTACCGCGCTATAACTTGATGCATAGCTGCGATGTATAACAACATTGGTTCGCCAAAGTTGGGCGCAGCCAGACCGGATTTGTTGCCAATATGGCCTTTATTTCTTCGAAGTCCGGCGGTGGCAGCATCCGCCCACTGGTGTTCGTGCGCCTAAGGAGGCGATAGAGGGTAATGCCTTTCTCCTAGATCGGAGATAAAGCGCTTAGAGCCGCCATGCATCCAGTCAATTTTTGTATTTGCTTGAGGTCTTTGGGATATCTAGCTGTGAAAGAGCTCGATCTTGGCTGGGTTTGCTTCAATTCCTCTACCGGATACGATGAAGCCAGCAGCCTTTCCAATTGGTATGCCGAAAACGCATTTTTCCGGATTCAGCTTGATGTCATATGCTCGAGGTTGTCGAATGTGAGCCTCAAGTCGCCTACTAGAGTTTCGACGCAGTTTAGTTTTGACGACCACGCCGCTCACGTATGCCTCTACTGTTTTGCCGATCCGTAGCCGCATATGTCCAATCATGCGCCGATATGTTGCGCCGGGCGCTTTAAGTCCGAAGGGCATCGTGTTGAAGCAGAATGGTCCATATGGAGTAATGAATGCCATTGCCATCTTGATTTGATGATAGCCGAGTATGCGCCCGTGAAGCACAATGAATCGCGTTTCGCAGCGGCATCGGCGATTTGGTCGATGCGGGGGAAGGGATCCTTTGGGCAGGCTTTATTTAGGTCTTTGAAATCGGCTACATAGGCGCCAGGATTTGTCCTTCTTGGTACCATTACCAGGTTTGCTAGCCAATCCGGGTGCTTGATGTCTCCGATGAATCCGCCTCCAATAGTTTGGCTAGCTCTTCTCCCATTGCCCGCCTTTTGGGTTCGAAAATCGTCAAGAGCCTGCTTGATCGGCTTGAACTTTTAGGATGTTTAGGCTGTGTTCTCGCCAATCATGGGATTCCGGCATATCCGAGGGGTGCCAGCAAAATGTCCCAATTTTCCCGGCGAATTTCGCAATGCGCGCCTACATCGGGTTCAATTGTGCCCGATGGAGGCCGCCTTTTTCGGGTCCGCTGGGTGGACCTGAATTTTACTATTTCATCTGCTGGTTTAAATGAGGTGGACTGGATCTCTTATCGAGTATCACATCGCCCCTATTCACCGAGAGCGAAGGTGGTGAGTTCCTCCGCCGCTAGGGCTTTGATAGTGCCTCTAAGGCTCATGCGGCTGTCTTGTTTTCGCGCTGAGTGCTATGTACGGATCACTAACGAGAGTGATTATTCCGCCGGCCCGTGCATTTTGAGCTTCATGTACCCGTAATGGGGTACGGCTTGAAAATTGTGAATGCCTCTCGCCCTAATATAGCGTGATATCCGGCGTTGAACGGGCCGCTTGGAACGTGACTTCTTCGGATTCAGAATTGTCCGCGAAAGTAATACCACATCGAGTGTGATTTTTCCCAGGCGCCGCCCCTGCTAGGGATTATTCTCTAAAGGTTGTGCTGCTTCGCTTCAATACGGTTCCACCTATTTCATTTTTGAAGGGTTCAGATGAGGTTTAACTGCTGCCGCCATCCATGAGGACTTCGTAAGTCGAAAGTCGCTCACTATTGGACTAAGTACCAAAAGGCCGGAGCTCGGGCTGTTCGGAATTTAGGTTCGTGCCGGCGCTTGAAGGTGATGGCTGCGCTGCCCATGGATTGGTTGTTGCTACTTGGTAGACTTCGCGAGGTCATGGATTGTTCGCTTCCGATATTATTTGATATGAAAGTCTCAAGACTGTTGATACCATACCGATGTTGTTGGAGTGGTTTTCCGGCTAGAAGCCCTTCCACTTTTGGCCACCGCCGTAATATCCAACATGCTCAAGGCTATGTGTTGGGACGGCGCTCAGATCGTGGAATTTTGCAGGTCCGCTAAGCCATCCCTCTAGTACGGTTCCGCGTCTTTATGGGGTTTTTCCTTTGGTTTTTGTATCCGTGCCCGAGTGTAATGCACCCTTTTGTTGTGGACTAGGGTTGTATTCGGGCCGGATTGTCCCAAAACTTATTTTCGTTGTCCGAAACTCTCCATCGACAAGATTTTCAGCATTATGGACGCCAAGTTGGCGAAGCGTAATTTCACGACGGCCGACGGCGCTCAAGATTCCTCGTCTGCGCAATTATTGAAAAAATTGAGATTATGCTTTCTCGGCAGTCCTTTATCCCGTCCATAACCAGGAGGAATCGCCCAAGAGTGATGTACCGCCTCAGGGCTCTTGCCGAATTAGAGATAGATCGCATATGTCCGGGCGGGTGGGTGGAACTAAGTCCGAACCCTACCCATCTCAAGGCTCAAGGTCGAGAAGTTTCCAACTTTGAAGCTTGATTGCGGATGTTGTCCAACGAGTCCGGTCTCGATGCCCGACTTTAAGTTCAGCAGCTTGATCGAAGCCCGCCCCTCCGTGGGAATCCGCATGGGGGTTCGGGAGCCCGACATGACTAGTTTTCAATAGTGAGAAGGCCGCAAGATTGTTCCTCTACCACCGCAATGTGGTGGGTGACCGGGGAGTTAATCTCTCGATCGGTTTTAAGCCCAATCTGATCGTAGTCTCAGAGCGACCCTCAGATGGGCGATACGATCCAAGAGCTTGTTTACTTAACGAGCTCTATTGATCCAGCCGCCGGCTAATTCGAGCGGACGCGAAAATTGCTTTTGACGACTTGAGAGGTCATTGTCGAAGCGATGGCCGGATAGGCGGTCATAAGAAAACCACCTAGCCGATAGTTTGGCCGGCGGCAAAGGCCCTTTGATAAAAATACCGCCCTTGAAGACGGAGGAGGCATCCTTCCTATCGGTGACGCACGAGGAACTCTCAATGAAAGCACCAATGTCGGTGTCAAACCGCGGATCTCGGTAGGGGGTCCCTAACTGTATGCCTAGGCGGATGGTAACAGGAGACAAGGGACACAATGTTTTACCCAGTGTTCGCCCTCTTGATGGAGGTAAAACCCTACGCCCTGCTCGATTGATATTGATATTGTGTATGTTTACAAGAGTGGATCTACCACGAGATCAAGGAGGCTAAACCCTAGAAGCTTTCCTATGGTATGATTGTAAGGGTTGTTGTTGTTCGAGTCCCACGGACTAGAGCCATCCGTTTATATAGACACCGAGAGGGCTAGGGTTACATAGAGTCGGTTACAATGGTAGGAGATCTACATATCCAGACGCCAAGCTTGCCTTCCACGCCAAGGAAAGTCCCATCCGACACGGGTGGAGTCTTCAATCTTGTATCTTCATAGTCTTGGAGTCCGGTCGATGATGATAGTTCGCCGATGATAGTCCGCCGATGATGATAGTCCGCTATCCGACACCCCTAATCCGGGACTCCTCACCCTCATGAAGAAATCATGAAGTTGACGGAACGCCATGGATGATGTTGAAAAGCATATTCTTCATGATGCCAACGACTTCTTCATCATCTGAGTCGTGGCCTTTGATAGGAATCATTGTCTTCGCTGTAATCCGATAGACAGTCCGAGGCACATACACAATTCCTTGACGAGGAATTTGGTTCTGGGGCCTGCCTTGGCTTCAAAGGCTTCATCAGACTTGCATATAGTGATTTGAAGTTCTGTTCGTTGTAGATACAACGAGCACCATCAAGTGGAGGATCGAGGATAGAGCACGGCAATTCAGTTGGGTCGGTGCCTTGTAGTGAGTATTTTCGACATCCAGCCTAATACCCATGAGTTCACGCTTCGCTCCGTGATGTGCAGCGCTGTATAGAATTGAAGAATTAGCTCTTCATTCTAGTCACGATAACAAAGGCAGAAATTCGAAGCCCCAAGGCCGTGGAAGAACACCGAGGACCGGCTCAAAGCTCGGCAGAGACTCCATGTCCACATGAGGAATATGAGCATGATCAAGACTTTATCTTTGTTGAAGAGCACCGAGGAATAGAAGTTGGCTTTACTGGCAGTCCATAAACGCCTCTTCCTAATGCGAGCAGAATCATATGGATTATAGTCAAGAAAGAACACGTGCTCGCAAAGAAATCATCAGCCTTGAACTTTTGTTTGCTTGTGTAACGCCTCGGCGCGTGCTATATCTCCCACGTGTCGGGCACGACTTAGAGGCATAACCGCATTGAAAGCAATGTCGCAAGTGAGGTAATCTTCACACAACCCATGTAATAAATAAGGAAAGAGATACATAGTTGGCTTACAATGCCACTTCACACAATACATAAATAAACATCCATCATTCGTAGTACACTCAAGGTCCGACTACGGAACCAAAATAAAAGAAGATACCCCAAATGCTACACAGATCCCCGATCGTCCCAACTGGGCACCACTATCGATCATCGTGAAAAGACACATAGTAACGACCACGCCTCGTCGAACTCCCACTTGAGCTCGGCTTGGCCGCCTGACCGCATCATCGGAACTCGCAACTGTTTTGTAGAATCTGTGAGTCACGGGACTCAGCAATCTCACACCCGTAGATCAAGACTATTTAAGCTTATAGGAAGGACAGAGTAGTAAGGTGGAGCTGCAGCAAGTTTATCAGCATATATGGTGGCTACATCGCAAAAGAGAGCAAGAGGAGGAGCAAAGCACGGTCGTGAAGCTAGTAGCGATCAAGAAGTGATCCTGAACTACTTACGCCGACATAACTCCAACACCGTGTTCACTTCCTGACTCACGAGAAGAGACCATCACGGTTACACACGCGTTGATGTGTATTTTAATTGAGGTCAACTTCGGTTTTCTACAACCGACATTAACAAATTCCCATCTGCCTCATAACCGCTGGGCACGGCTTTCAAAGATATTACCCCGCAGGGTGTCCCAACTTAGCCCATTATAAGCTCTCACGGTCAACGAAGGATATTCTTCACCGAAGACCCGATCAATCTCGAATCCCGGACTACAAGACATTTCGACAAAGAATAAAACAAGACCAGCAAAGCCACCAGAATGTGCCGACAACCCGATAGGAGCTGCATATATCTCGCTCGTGGCACACCGGATGGGCAAGACGCTGGTTGGCATAGACCCGGATTGCCCAGGGGGCGCCGGACATCGCTTCAGTTGGGCCAGCACTCAAGGAGCACCGGTCCGGGGTTAAAATAAGATGACCCTCGGCTCTCAAAACCCGGGGAAAAGGCTTAGGTGGCAAATGGTAAAACCAAAGTTGGGCCTTGCCGGAGGAGTCTTATTCAAAGCGAACTGTCAAGGGGGTCCCATAAATCACCCAACCATGTAAGGAACGCTAAATCAAGGAACATAACACCGTATGACGGAAACTAGGTGGCAAGAGGAACAAAACACTGCATAAGGCCGAGCCTTCCACCCTTTACCAAGTATATAGATGCATTAATTATAGCAGATATATATATTGTGATATCCCAACAAGTAAACATGTTCCAACAAGGAACAACATCTCCATGTTCCAACAAGGAACAAACTTCACTTCACCGCAACTAGCAACGCTTATAAGAGGGCTGAGCAAAGCGGTAACATAGCCAATCAACGGTTTGCTAGGAAAGGATGGGTAGGGCTGACATGGCAATATGGGTGGCATGATATAGCAAGTGGTAGGCATCGAGCATAGGCATAGCAAAAGAGCGAGCAACTAGCATAGCAAAGATAGAAGTGATTTCGAGGGTATGGTCATCTTGCTCGCAATGTTCTCAGAGTTGTCGAAAGCTTGATCCTCGTAAGTTTTTCAACAGGTTCCTCGCTCACGCACTCATCTCCGCTCTACCCAAAACAAGAACACAAACAAAGGAACCATAATAAATCACGTGCAATGCACAAGCAACATGATGCAAAACATGACATGATATGCGAGATGCGATATGCAATGCGATGCAAGGTTCGGAAGGAAAATGATGAACCAGGCATCAACTTGGCAAACCAAGTATGCCACTGAAAGATGAGATGATTTCGTTGAAATCGATATAAAGATCACCGAATCGGATGCACGGTTTGCAAATGACAAGCAAAACAAGAATGACACAAATCTGCCATTAACAGATGATGCCACTTAGCAAGCAACAAGAAATTAAGCTACTGCACCCAAACGTACCAACAAAGTATATGGCAGTGATCTACACAAGATGCTTGACAAAAGATGAGCACTGAGCTACGGCTAGTTCACATCATAACAGGTTCAAACAAGCATGGCAAAAGTGCACAAAATATCAGTCAACATGGCAAAACAACATCGTAGCAATGTTCAGAGCAAGAAAACTACATGCTACAGGAACTTATTATAGAAAACAAGGCATGGCATGAATCTACTCAAAGCATAGAATAAAAGTCCCTTACTGACCATAAGCCAAAAAGGATCAGAAAATATAGTAACACCCATGTCAATATTGAAAGTTTCATAATAGATTCAGCAACATGGCATGTCAAAACTGATAACAAGTAGGCATGTTTACAAGCTCAATGCACTCACTACAGAGCCTTATATGATAAACTAAGCATACATACATCAAGAAGACATGGCATAGAAGATATACATGGCAAGAACAACATCATAGCATATATGGATCAACCACAACAACCTTGGCAAAATTGAATAACCTGTAAACAATCTGCCAGAAACATTTGATAGCAAAAGTAGAGCTCGATTGACTCAAGCTATGGCACTCCATAATTGCAAACAAATGCATGGATGGATAGAGCAAGACATGTTTAACAAAACATCCTTACTGAAGTATCTCCAAATATGCAAGGATCTCTTGGTAGCATCAAGTTAACATGGCATCAAAATATCAAATAAAACAAGGCTGAAATCAGCAACATCAGACACCTACTTTGCATGCTTGTGCTAGTCACCACATAGATCACAAAAATACATGGCATACACCCCTGGAAAGATGGCATGGCATATTACAAAACACATGTAGGACTCAAATTCATAGGGTGCACACATCAACCATGGCAAAATAACAAAGTGCAAGTTCTGTTAAGAAACAGAAACTAACATCACATAGCCCTCTTCAAACAGCATTTCGGGCATCAAGATGAGCTCAAATGAAAATGATACAATGATATGAAATGATCTACTCTTCGAGGCGAACATTTTGATATATTATACGCGCAAAATGGACCTACAGATGCAAAGTTATGCTATGTAGAAAATGCCACGAAATAACATAGGATTAAAACTTAGAAGAAAAGAGGAGGAGAGAAAGTCAACCGTGGCTAGATCGATCGATCGATCCGCCCGATCGGCGACGGCGGCGGCGGCGCTGGCTGTCACGGAGCTCGGGCGAGGCCGGAGGAGGGAGAGGAGGCGGGCGCGGCGGCAGGGGAGGCGGGCGCCGGGAGAGGGCGCGCGGCGACCCGGAAGCGGGCGGCAAGGCGGTGGCGGGACGGCGGCGGAGGGAGGCTGGGCGGCGGGGCGGCGGGGCGGGCGCGCGGGCGGTAGATGGCGGGCGCCGGCGGGCGCGCGGGCGCGGAGGCGGCTGGAGCCAAGGCGGGCAAGGCGGCGGCGCCAAGCCGGGCGGGCCGCTGCTGACCGCAGGGCTATGGCGGCGGGAGGCGGCGGTGCCTACGGGCACGCGCTGGTTGGTGCGGACGCGGCGGCGGTTTCGTCTGGCGGCGCGGACGGTCCGCACGGGCGCGGAGGAGTTTTAGGGTTTCGGGAAGAAGACCCGGATTTGGACGGGAG
The DNA here is from genome assembly GCA_021605205.1 of Aegilops longissima. Taxonomy (NCBI): domain Eukaryota; kingdom Viridiplantae; phylum Streptophyta; class Magnoliopsida; order Poales; family Poaceae; genus Aegilops; species Aegilops longissima. The sequence goes on along the minus strand of JAHIAM010006360.1, from coordinate 14,008 downwards.
GTGTTTAAATAGGCATAGAGGGAGCTAGGAGAGTCCAAATGAGGTGTAGCTACCACACGATCGTGATCGAACGACGGAGAGCATGGAAGTGACTTAGATGGGTTATTGGACCATTTTGGAGGGGTGTTGGGCTGCAACTTAAAAGAGGCCTTTGCGAGAGTGTGGTTAACCGCTGAGTACCAAACGAGCTCCAAATGACCAAACTTGACCGGTGGTCTACGGTGGTATACCAAGGCCACTAGACAAACCTCGTCCATTCCGAGAAGGTTTAGTACCCGCACACGGAAAAACGTAAAAGGGCCGCGGGGAGATAGGAGTGCCGGATTGCAAAACGGACAACGGAAAAATGCTCGAATCATGAGACTAACACGTATGCAAATGCGATGCACATGATGACATGATATAAAATGCATGACATGGACAAAATGCAAAAGAAGAAAAACCCAACCAAGGAGGGAATATCATATCACAATGCCGAAAATGGCAAGAGTTGAGTTACAAATATGGAAAGTTACGTCCGGGTGTTACAACACTCCACCACTACAAGAGGATCTCGCCCCAGATCTAGGACCGAAAGAACTCCTGATATTCGAACGGAGGTGATCCTCGCGCCCCGTGTGGCTTCTCGGTCGGAATGGTGTGACCACTTCACTTTCAGGAATTTGATTGACTTGTTATAGTCTTGCGCCGGCTTTCTTCAAGAATAGCAACGGGTGCTCATGATAAGAGAGATCTTCTTGAAGGTCAATTTCTTCGTTGATAGTGCGCTCAGAGTCTTGAAGCACTTATGGTTGTGACACGTGAAACACATCGCACGCTTGCAAAGTTGGATGGAAGCTCGTTGATAGGCGAGATCGCTTTTTGCCAATGATCTTGAAAGGACCCACGATCTAGGGCAAGCTTCCTTTGATACCGGGTTTACGAGTGCCTTTCATTGAGAGACGCGGAGGTAGACATGGTCTCCGATTTCAAAAGCCACATCACGGTGCTTATCATCATAATAGTTTTCCGCGCGATTATGCTGCTTTGAGATTCTCACAATGACTTTGCACATTTCTTCGCTTCGTGATCAAGTCATTGCCAAGAAGTTGGCGCTCACCTGCCTCTGCACTCAATTGAGAGGGGTACGCACTTTCGCCATAGAGAATTTCAATGGGCCTTGCCCAACTCGCTTGGAAGCTGTTGTTGTAGGAGAACTCGCATATGGAAGACAATCTTCCCACTTCATACCGAAGAAATGACACAAGCCCCGAGCATATCTTCAAGGATTTGATTTACTCGCCGACTTGTCCACTTGTTTGAGGATGGAAAGCTGTGTTGAAACGAATGTTGGTGCCTATGGCCTTCAAAAGAATCCCAAAACTTGAGGTAAAGATGCTGCCACGGTATGAAGAGATCACTTGTGGAATGCCGCAAGGAGACAATCCTCGAGGTGTATAGCTCTCGCCAACCGAGCTGCTGTGATAGATTCTTTGATAGGAAGAAAATGAGCAACTTTAGTAAGCTTGTCAATGACAACGAAGATAGCATCATTTCCACGCTTGGACTTTGGAAATCCAGTCACGAAGACCATCTCGATATGATCAAACTTCCATTTTGGAATAGCAAGAGGTTGGAGGAGACCAGCTGGTCTTTGGTGTTCTGCTTTCACTCTTCTCGCAGACATCACATTCATTCACGAATTGAGCAATTTCGCCTCATTCGAGTCCACCAATATGACTACTTGAGGTCCTGGTACATCTTCGCATTTCCAGATGAATGGATAGAAGCGAATTGTGAGCCTCGCTCATAATGACTTTTCTCGATCACCCTTAGGAACCACAATCCGTCCTCAAAGAAAATAGTATCTTTGTCATCAATGTGGAAGCACTTGTACTTGAAATGCCCTTGTCGATACCACGCTTCACCTTTTTCACCATGGCATCCAGAAGTTGAGCCTCACGAATCTGATCTTCCAAAGTAGGAGAGACTATGAGGTTGGCAAGAAAGCCTTGAGGAACAACTTGAAGATTCAGCTATGGAAAGCTTCACAGAGATCCGCTGGAAGGGCTTGAGGATTAGACTGTTGCAAGAAGCCTTCCCGCTCAAAGCATCTGCAATGACATTGGCCTTGCCCGAGTATATTCAATACTTGGGTTGTACTCTTGAATCATTTCACCCATCGAATCTGCCTGAGGTTGAGGTTGGGTTGAGTAAAGATATACTTGAGACTCTTGTGATCGGTGAAGATGTCCACTTTCCTTCCCAACAAGAGATGTCTCCATGTTATCAATGCATGGACAATCGCCGCCAACTCAAGATCGTGAGTGGGTAGTTCTTTTCGCTGGGCTTCAATCAAGTAGAGGTATAGGCCAAAACTCTTCTCTTGCATTAACACAAAGACCGAGACCTTGAAGAGAAGCATCACAGTAAAACTTCAAATGGCTTGGATTCATCAGAGGAGTCAAGACAGAGCTGTGACGAGTTTCTCTTTGAGGGTATTGAAAGCAACATCACACTCAGATACCGTATATACTTCACATGCTTCGAGGAGGTTGGAAAGAGGCTTTGCAATCTTGGAGAAATTCTCAACTAATCTTCGCAATAGCTTGCAAGACCAAGAAAATCGCTAAGTCGCTTGACATTCTCGAGGAGGTTCCCAATTCACAATTATGGACACCTTCTCGGATTAACAGCGATGCCCTTGGCGGAGATGATATGACCAAGATAAAGCACTTCATCAAGCCAAAATTCACATTTGGAAAACTTCAGATAGAATTGATGCTCTCGAGCTTGTCTAGCACCAATCGCAAATGTTTGGCATGATCCTTCTTATTCTTGGAGAAGACCAAAATATCATCAAGATAGACCAAGACGAATTCATTGGTGTAGGGGTTGAATATGAAGTTCATCATCCGAGAGAATGTTGAGGAGCATTGACAAGGCCGAAAGACATGACAAGATATTCATAAGAACCAAAGCTTGTTCTCAATGTCGTCTTGGGAATATCTTGTTCACGAATGCGAACTGATGATAACCCATAATGAAGGTCAAGCTTGGAGAACACTTTAGCACCTTTGAGTTGCTCGAAAAGCTCATTGATGTTGGGAAGTGGATACTTGTTCTTGATTGTCTTCTTATTCAATGGACGGTAATCGACGCAAAGTCGGTCCGCGCATCCTTCTTCCGACAAAAGAACACCACAACCCCAAGGGATGAACTCGTCCGATCAAACCCAGACGCTCTTGTTCATCGAGCTGCTTCTTCAATTCCTTCAGCTCATCAGTCCAAGCTTGTATGGACGCTTGCAAACGGGTTCAAGGTTGTGCTCAAGATCGATAACGAACTCAATCGGCCGATGAGGAGGCATACCCGAAGCTCTTCCGAAAGACATCTTGGTACTCGCAAACGATCGAATCGAGAGATAGCATCCAATTCGCCTTCTTCTCATTGAGAGAAAACAACCAATGGTTTCATCACGAGCGCATAGATGATCACATCATTAGAAGAGTGAGTCAATTGATTTCCCGGCAGCACAATCAAGCTGAGCTTTGTGCTGAGAAAGCCACCCATTCCGAGAATAAGATCAATATCCGAGTCACCAAGGACAATTGGTTTAGCCAGAAATCTATAATTGCCCATCTTGATAGAGACATTAGGAGCAACCAAACTAGAATTCATAAGCCTTCCGGAGAAACAACTTGCATAACTTTGGATAAAATCTCTGTCAACATTGTGCTTCATGCAAAAGGATATGACATGAAAGAATGCGATGCACCAAGATCAAATAAGACTTTTGCAGGAATATCATTAATCGAGAGATTACCCATTATCACATCGAAGATTCTCCGCTTGAGCTGCATTCATCATATTCACCTTTGCAGACTTGGGATTATGCTTGACCACCGATTGCTGGAAGATTTCACAGAGGAGGAGGCGGAAGGCGCCTCGTTGAAGCATTTGTTCGATAGTGACCTTTCACGACATTTGTTGCAAGTCACCTTAGAGAGCGGACGGTGGTAAGGAGCACTTGACCTTGGAGCTTGAGAATTAGACTTGTTCTCGATAGCTGGGTTGGGTGGTGGGAAGATCCACGGCCACCGAAGTTCTTCTCACGATAAGACCGACGGAACGGAGGAGGAGGAAGGTAGAACTTCCGCCGCTTAGCTGCCACTTGAGAGGAAGAAGAAGACTGAATTGCATCCCCGATTCTCTTCTTAGAAGCCTCACATTTGAGCTGGGCAGCTTGCTTCAAAGGCCATGTTGTAGAATTCATCATACTTTTCTCGCTCAAAAGCACAAGAGCTAATTGCAGATCTTCTCTCGCACTACCTCCGAATTGATAGATCATACTCTTTTCATCGTGCACGCCTTGCTTAGCAAAACGAGCGAAGCTCGAACTGGATATTGTATTTATAGACGATATGTTGCCTTGCTTGAGATTATGGAACTCCTCACGCTTGCTCTCAACAACACTTCTTGGAATGTGGTGAGCTCAAATCTCGCGAACTCATCCTGTAATGACACGACCTCCTCTCGAATCTTTGTATTGTCGGGTACCACTCAAAGAGCTTGATCCTTGAGTTGAAACGATGCAAACTTGACAAAGTCCTCGTGTCCGACATTGCTACATTCAAAATGCTTGCAGATGTCCACAAGCCAATCGTCAGCCGCTCGTGGCCTCGGCTACGTAAACCGAAAGACTTCGCCGATTAGCGAGGAACCGACCGAGAGTAGCAAAGTGCGGCTGGTTGTTGCCTTGACCTTGATTTCCTTGACTGCCTTGCCCTTGAGTACGCTTCTGCAAGAGCTGCAAAATCATCTCGAGCATTGGCATTGGTGGCTGCCATGATAGTTGCCAGCCTCCGGAGGCGGAGGTGGAGGTGGAGGGTCTGACCGATCCCCATCATTGCGATCCGGATTCGACGCTGCATGGAGCCATCCTCAAGAGGGTGACATCCGTTAGTCCTTTGATAGACAATTAGTCAAGTTGAAATCAACGGATAGAAATTGCAACATATAGTCTTCACAATAAACATTCAACAAGAATGAACGAATGAATTCCAAAAGCTAATCATCACACGCCCATTAAGGTGAGAAGCCACTTGATTAAGGATTGATGAAAAAATAACGAGGTAAGACTCGAACAAATAAGTGGTAAGGATTACCCAATCACGAACCAAATATTCATGGGAGGAAATGCTAGAGCTACTTGAATCCCACCTATAAACTCCCTAAACTTTCTGGTTATGCAACTGTGTTGGGGATACAGGGACACAAAATATATCACCCAAACTAACAATACCTAGATCCAGCTTGTATCCATCCGCCAACACATAACCAAGAAATCTCGAAATCGTGTACCTCGACCTTCAAAAACATCCGTTATACAAGTCATGGCAATACTCCCAAGCTCGCCCCAAGATCGGGTTATCGGGTTATCTCACCAACAACTGCACAAAAGAGATTTCGATGTCGCCAAAACTCGTATTCCAGAATCGCAACGATAAAATTGTGACGACAACACCCTGGAGCTCAACTCCCCGGACACTACCACAACCCCTAAATGTCGAGGCACCAAGAACAATGTTCTCGCCACAAAACCATCGAACGATCCCAAGATACCCGCGTGATCCTAAAAATTTTTTAGTGAAATTTGAGGAGAGAAGAGTCAAAACTCACGTCAGAGACCTCACAGAGCGATTTAAGGACCTGGGAGTAAAAGAATCCTACTCCGATATATATGATCCTAAGACTCAAAACATTTTCCATTCTAGACTCAACAACGCCAAAGAAACAATCAAGTAGGGGGCTCTTAAGTCGGGAAGGCTCTGATTACCAACTTGTATCGCCTCGATGCGGTTATATCTCCCACGTGTCGAAGCACGACTTAGAGGCATAACCGCATTGAAAGCAATGTCGCAAGTGAGGTAATCTTCACACAACCCATGTAATAAATAAGGAAAGAGATACATAGTTGGCTAACAGCCACTTCACACAAAGACATAAATAAACATCCATCATTCAGAGTACACTCAAGGTCCGACTACGGAACCAAAATAAAAGAAGATACCCCAAATGCTACACAGATCCCCGATCGTCCCAACTGGGCACCACTACGATCATCAGAAAAGACACATAGTAACCACCACGCCTCGTCGAACTCCCACTTGAGCTCTCTAAGGCCACCTGACCGCATCATCGGAACCTCCTGCAACTGTTTTGGTAGAATCTGTGAGTCACGGGACTCAGAATCTCACACCCGCCAGATCAAGACTATTTAAGCTTATAGGAAGGACAGAGTAGTAAGGTGGAGCTGCAGCAAGCGACTAGCATATATGGTGGCTACATCGCAAAAGAGAGCAAGAGGAGGAGCAAAGCACGGTCGTGAAGCTAGTCGCGATCAAGAAGTGATCCTGAACTACTTACGCCGACATAACTCCAACATCAGTTCACTTCCCGGACCACCGAGAAGAGACCATCACGTTACACACGCGTTGATGTGTATTTTAATTGAGGTCAACTTCGGTTTTCTACAACCGACATTAACAAATTCCCATCTGCCTTATAACCGTGGGCACGGCTTTCGGAAGATATTACCCTCGCAGGGTGTCCCAACTTAGCCCATTATAAGCTCTCACGGTCAACGAAGGATATTCTTCTACCGAAGACCCGATCAATCTCGAATCCCGGACTACAAGACATTTCGACAGAATAAAACAAGACCAGCAAAGCCACCCAATGTGCCGACAAATCCCGATAGGAGCTGCACATATCTCGCTCGTGGCACACCGGATGGGCAAGACGTCGGTTGGCATAGACCCCGGATTGCTCAGGGGCGCCGGACATCGCCTAGTTGGGCCAAGACTCAAGGAGCACCGTCCGGGTTTAAAATAAGATGACCCTCGGCTCGCGAAACCCGGGAAAAAGGCTTAGGTGGCAAATGGTAAAACCAAAGTTGGGCCTTGCCGAGGAGTCTTATTCAAAGCGAACTGTCAAGGGGGTCCCATAAATCACCCAACCGTAAGGAACGCTAAATCAAGGAACATAACACCGTATGACGGAAACTAGGTGGCAAGAGGAACAAAACACTGTGCATAAGGCCGAGCCTTCCACCCTTTACCAAGTATATAGATGCATTAATTATAGCAGATATATATATTGTGATATCCCCAACAAGTAAACATGTTCCAACAAGGAACAACATCTCCATGTTCCAACAAGGAACAAACTTCACTTCACCGCAACTAGCAACGCTTATAAGAGGGCTGAGCAAAGCGTAACATAGCCAATCAACGGTTTGCTAGGAAAGGATGGTTAGGGGCTGACATGGCAATATGGGTGGCATGATATAGCAAGTGGTAGGCATCGCAGCATAGGCATAGCAAAAGAGCGAGCAACTAGCATAGCAAAGGTAGAAGTGATTTCGAGGGTATGGTCATCTTGCTCGCAATGTTCTCAGAGTTGTCAAAAGCTTAATCCTCGTAGCTGCTTCTCAACAGGTTCCTCGCTCACGCACTCATCTCCCGCTCTACCCAAAACAAGAACACAAACAAAGGAACCACAATAAATCACGGTGCAATGCACAAGCAACATGATGCAAAACATGACATGATATGCGTAGATGATATATGCAATGCGATGCGCGCCCGAAGGAAAATGATGAACTAGGCATCAACTTGGCAAACCAAGTATGCCACTGAAAGATGAGATGATTTCGCTGAAATCAATATAAAGATCACCGAATCGGATGCACGGTTTGCAAATGACAAGCAAAACAAGAATGGCACAAATCTGCCATTAACAAAGATGATGCCACTTAGCAAGCAACAAGAAATTAAGCTACTGCACCCAAACGTACCAACAAAGTATATGGCAGTGATCTAAACAAGATGCTTGACAAAAGATGAGCACTGAGCTACGGCTAGTTCACATCATAACAGGTTCAAACAAGCATGGCAAAAGTGCACAAAATATCAGTCTGGACATGGCAAAACAACATCGTAGCAATGTTCAGAGCAAGAAAACTACATGCTTTAGGAACTTATAATAGCAAAACAAGGCATGGCATGAATCTAATCAAAGCATAGAACAAAAGTCCCTTATGACCATAAGCCAAAAAGGATCAGAAAATATAGTAACACCCATGTCAATATTGAAAGTTTCATAATCAGATTCAGCAACATGGCATGTCAAAACTGATAACAAGTAGGCATGTTTACAAGCTCAATGCACTCACTACAGAGCCTTATATGATAAACTAAGCATACATACATCAAGAAGACATGTCATAGAAGATATACATGGCAAGAACAACATCATAGCATATACGGATCAACCACAACAACCTTAGCAAAATTGAATAACTCAGTAAACAATCTGCCAGAAACATTTGATAGCAAAAGTAGAGCTCGATTGACTCAAGCTATGGCACTCCATAATTTCAAACAAAGGCATGGATGGATAGAGCAAGACATGTTTAACAAAACATCCTTACTGAAGTATCTCCAAATATGCAAGGATCTCTTGGTAGCAAGTTAACATGGCATCAAAATATCAGCTAAACAGGCTGAAATCAGCAACATCAGACACCTACTTTGCATGCTTGTGCTAGTCACCACATAGATCACAAAAATACATGGCATACACCCCTGGAAAGATGGCATGGCATATTACAAAACACATGTAGGACTCAAATTCATAGGGTGCATACATCAATCATGGCAAAATAACAAAAGTGCAAGTTCTCATAAGAAATGTAAACTAACATCACATAGACCTCTTCAAACAGCATTTCGGGCATCAAGATGAGCTCAAATGAAAATGATACAATGAGATGAAATGATCTACTCTTCGAGGCGAACATTTTGATATATTATACGCGCAAAATGGACCTACAGATGCAAAGTTATGCTATGTAGAAATTGCCACGAAATAACATAGGATTAAAAACTTAGAAGAAAAGAGGGAGGAGAGAAAGTCAACGGCGGTTAGATCGATCGCACGGATCCGCCCGATCGGGCGACGGCGGGCGGCGCGCTGGTCACTGGAGTCCGGGCGAGGCCGGAGGAGGGAGAGGAGGCGGGCCGCGGCGAGGGAGGCGGGCGCCGGAGGGAGGCGGGCGCCGGGACCCGGAGCGGGCGGGCGGCGCGGTGGCGGGACGATGGCGCCGGAGGGAGGCCGGGCGGCGGTGGCGCGCTGGCGGCGCCGGGCGCGAGGCGCTGGAGCTCGGGCGCACAGGGAGGGCGGGCGCGGCGACCGGCCAGGCGGGGGCCGGCCGGCCTCGCAGGCCGCTGGGCGGCGGAGGCGGCGGTGCCCACGTGGCACGCGCTGGTTGGTGCGGACGCTGGCGGCGGTTTCGTCTCGGGCGGCGGCGACGTGTCCAGACGGGCGTGGGGAGGAGTTTTAGGTTTCGGGGAAGAAGACCCGATTTGGACGGGAGGTGTTTAAATAGGCATAGAGGAGCTAGGAGAGTCCAAATGAGGTGTAGTTACCACACGATCGCGGATCGAACGACGGAGAGCATGGAAGTGACTTAGATGGGTTATTGGACCATTTTGAGGGGTGTTGGGCTGCAACTTAAAAGAGGCCTTTGCGAGAGCGCGTTAACTGCTGAGTACCAAACGAGCTCCAAATGACCAAACTTGACCGGTGGTCTACGGGTGGTATACCAAGGCCACTAGACAAACCTTGGTCCAATCCGAGAAGGTTTAGTACCGCACACGGAAAAACGTAAAAGGGCCGCCGGGGAGATAGGAGTGCCGATTGCAAAACGGACAACGGAAAAATGCTCGAATCATGAGACGAAAGCACGTATGAAAATGCGATGCACATGATGACATGATATAAAATGCATGACATGGACAAAATGCAAAAAGAATAAAAACCCAACCACGGAGGGAATATCATATCACAATGCCGAAAATGGCAAGAGTTGGAGTTACAAATATGGAAAGTTACGTCCGGGTGTTACAGCCTTGAGAACGGATTCTTTTGCTTGGGCAGAGGGGTGTCGCTGAGTTGCATCACCACCTCAGAATCGCAAGTTCAGGTTCTTCAGTCTGAGGAATTTCTTGTTCTCAACAAAAGTACCGAGGATCAGAAGAAGCAGTTCATCAAAGACTAGTGGCTGGAATTTCTTCATGCACAGAGCAAGTGGGTTGAATTTCTTCGAGTCCATTTGGACTGTTTGTGCAGGGACCGAGGAATTTGTTGGAGCGGGTGAAGAGAGGAGTATTGGGATGCGACTTTCCCAAAAGTCATCATTCATCACCGTGTGGTGCATCCAATATCCACATCTTCATCTTCGTTCTCAACACCAGCCTCTTCACCAGAACCGAGGCATTGGTGAGGAAATGACTGGGGTTGAAGGGATTGCGCCCACTTCAATTTCTTCATCAATCTGCTCGACGAAGCGTAAGAATGATGTTCTTCATCGATCCGATTGGGATCTCATAGTCTTCTCCAATAGGAACAAGGTCCTTAGATGGCATGGAGGAAATCGAACAGCATCAATTGATTTTCGAATGAGCTAGTCATTGGTTTCATTTTCTTCGCAGCCAAGAATTTGACACATCTCGATGCCTTCCTTTTTTCACCGCAGCTCGCTCGCAGCCTTGGTTTTCTTCACATCGAGGCGATGGAAGAATTGGAGTTGGAGTTGGCGCAGGAGGAGCCGAGGAATTTGGTTGATTTTCTTCGTGCACAACCGATGCAGCTTGTTCTCGACTTTTCGCTTTCTTCAGCGCACTACTAGTGGATGCCCCGGCATTTCTTCAGCCGGCCGGAATGGGATCACCAGCCCGAACTAGTATTTTCATCAGCAGCCGAACGCCATCAGCCGTGCTGGCATGTTCTTCACCGCTGAGCTGAGGCTTCAGCCGAGGAATTGCATGTTGCAATGGGGCAGCAACATTTGTGAATTTCTTCGCCGATTGATTTAATCTGACCTTGCCTCCTGCCAATCAGCATAATAGGAATTGAAGTTTTGGCTGAGGTCTTGAATTTCAGTCCGACCTTGAGAAGCTCCTTAGGTGTCATTTTGACAACATTTTCTTCGTGAACTTCTCCTTCTCAGATTGAGCCTTTTGATTTCTCTTGCCTTCTCAAACTTCCATTTTTCTTCAGCGATGAAGTGAGTCAACATATGACTTTGTCCAGGTGTCGATGAAAGTCGCATAGGGGTATTGGGATCCTTGTGCCGAGGTCAATATAATCGAGGACTTTCTTCGATCCAACAGCAAAGGGCACAAACATACCTTTGGCTCTAGCGGCTTTTTTCTGACGGTCATCGATGATTTCCGCAAGTTCATCATCGAAGCTTCATCATCGTAAGGCACATGGAATGCAACCTGTTTCTTCTTTGGCTTGGCCGAGGACCTCGCCCAGGTTGCTTTGGTCTTCAAATGAGTCGGGCCAGATGATGAAATTGGTGCTGCTGAGGAACTTGCCGAAACACCAGAGGCAATTGAAAAACCAGCAGTCCTTTGACATGTTGCCAGATGCACAGGAACTGAGGACTTTGACGGAGCTTTTGAGGACTTTGGTGGAGCTGTAGCAAGGTGAGGAATTTGCCTTGAGGGCGCTGGGCCGAGGAACTTGGCCGTGAGGGCGCTGATGGTGAAGCACTTGGCTTATGAGCAGGCTTCTTTGGCATGGATTTCTCGGTTTGACCGAGGCCTCAAGAGCGAGAGCAGTGGCAGAATCCTCATTGAATTTCTTCACCGCCTCCTTGGCTTGTTTTGCCAATTTAGCTTGGCGCTAGCCCATTCATCGTGAAAGTCCTCACCACGCTTGATGCTTGTGGGATCGGCTACTTGGCCAGTGCCAATGGAGCTCTTGGGCATGGAGGATTGAGAGCTAATTTCTTCATGTACTTTGGAGTCACATATCTCAGATTCTCCATTCCCTGTGCCCATCTCTCTGCTCAATCTCCTGAATACGCACCTTGCGCTGATTTTTGTTTTCTTCATCGTGTGCAATAGTCATCATAAATTTCTCGTGGATTTCAAACGCAGTCATAACCTCAGGTTTCTTTCCTCCTTTCGTGGCTTCACCGCCCCGCCATGTTCTTCTCGTTGATGAATTTGAACAATTGAGTTGTCTCAAGAAGTATGCAGTTTTTCTTCGAGGAACGCTGCAAATGAGTTAAGTTGATGAGAACCTAGTGATTCAAAGAATGACATGTGTACCGTGAACAGAGTACAGCTTGCAGGAATTTGGAGAGGTCATATGCTTCTCGTAAGGTTTTTCAAAAGAACAAGTTTTGAGGATTTTGACCAGATGAGTTTTGAAGAATTTCACTAAGCTCTTTTGTCTTAGGTTCCAGAGTTGTACAGATCGAGGATCCACAATTGAGGAATCTTGAAGAAAATCATTGCTTAGAGAAACGAATCAAGAGCATATTTGTTTGAGGTGTTCATATGTGTGAAGATTTGAAGAATAAACACCTTTGAAGATTTTCAGAAGGTTTGAGAATCAAAGCAGTAATAAAAGTAACTTTTAATTACCCGGTGAAGAACACGACGATAACTAAGAAGAACAGTTGGGAAGTTCGTCACTCAGATCTTCCACGCCTCTAACTTGGCGGAGGAAGACAGCTACGGCGGCGGCGGAGTGAGGATTTCCGCTGTCGGCGCGAGTACGCCGGGCGCATTTAGGTTGAGGCAATGAAGCTCTTCCTCATCAAGCATTTATGGAGAAGCGGCGCGCTTAGGGTTTGAGGAGCTCGAGCGAGAGAGAGGTCGAGCGGAGTAAAAGAAGTGAGGAAGGGAGAGGGTATTTATAGACACGGTGAAAAACGGATCGCCTCAAGATTTAGGGACTAACGTGTTCTCGACCATTTCCCCTCTCACGACATGTGTCATCCACGATCGTGTAGTGGAGATCGTAACATTGTGGGTGAGTAAAATAATGCATCGGGATGCGGAACGGTTTGAGCGGCAAAACCGAAAGTTTGATAAGATCAGTTTTAAAGTTTCGTCGCAATTTCTTCAGCTTGTCAAGGACACAAAGGAAGACTTGAACGAAGTTTCAAAATAGAACGCATATGAAGAATTTGTGAATAGATTGGGTTGAGTATAGCATAGAGGGAGAAGGGTCCCATCACATTCACTTAGCGTAAATGGCGACTTTGAAGAAATAGCCATAAGTGAATGCTGAGAGGACATAAACCGAGGAAACAAAGAAGATTTTGCAAAGTTGAAGAATTTGAAAACTCAAGAATTTCAAACTGAGGAAAACTCAAATTGAAGATTTTCAACTTTGGTGGTGGCGTGACTCCATCAGATAAGAATGATGATTTCAGACATCATGCATAATTGTCGAGGGTTCTGAGAATCAAATTCTTCATTAATTTCTTCACACTAAGAGTGTTATTCTTCATTGATTGAAGAAAAACATTTCTTCATGTGTTGCACATCTAAGTCATCAATTTTGCATGAGTGTTAGGATGTTTGTCCTTTTCAAAGAACGCTCAAGATTCTAAGATATTTAGCTCACACCGCAACTTGATAAATCTCTTCTCATCCAAGGGCTTAGTGAAGATATCAGCTAAAGTAGAGCCCTTGGGGTACCATAATACTAGTGTTGGTGTGTGAGCTAGATATCAAGAATATGCTTCACAGCCTTATGGTGTGATTCCTTCGTGTAGCTTGAAATCGGGCACACATGCAAACACTAAGCATTATGTCCGCCTAGATGCACATAAGTACAATAAAGAACCAATCATGGAGCGGTATACCTTGTGATCAAGTCAATACCATTTTCATCAAGGCATAGATGGCCATTTGTGGGTATAGGAATTTTGACGCCTTTGCAATCTTGCATGCCGAATTTCTTCAGTGACATCTTTGAGGTATTTCTCCTGAGATATGAATATGCCATTGTGTTGTTGATTTAATTTGAAGACCTAAGAAGAATTTCAACTCTCCCATCATAGACATTTGATATTCTTCACTCATCATATAGGCAAATTCATCACTATAACGTTGGTCAAGACAGCCAAAGATAATATCATCAACATATATTT
>JAHIAM010006359.1:0-37378 GCA_021605205.1 Aegilops longissima | reverse complement strand
TACGTCGCCGTGGTCAAGTGAAATACTCAACCATCTCATCGCCATGGATGAAGGTCAAGATGGCACAACATCACTCTCTCCACGATCAAGGGAAAATCCCATGCTCGATCATCTCGTCATCGCTGCCGTGGATGAAGGCCAAGATGGCACAACATCACTCTCGCCTCCTAAGATGGAAGCATCATCCTTGTCGCCACCTTGTCGCCGCCTCCAAAGCTTGGTCCTTGAAGGTCTCGTGAGTCGCATTTGTCGCACGCACCATCTTGAAAAGAGTCAAGGTAGACTCGCATCATCAATGCCACAAAGAGGGATGGCGTGAAGTCGCACTTGGGAGCATCGCCTTGGAGCTTGTCGGGCTTGGACATTGATGAGGACATCAATACCATTGTTACACCCACAGCCCTCATCGCTACATATACACGGACCAATTACTAGAGCTTTCATCAAGACGCCAATTAAATTATCGTACTTTACGCTTTCTTGGTAATGATTCTAATGTTCATGAGAATATGATGCTGCCTAAATTGGATACATTTGTTTGGCTTACAAATGAAGGCCCTAGCTTGGAGAAGGATGGACATTGAGCAAGAACAAGCATGGAGATAATGCCATGCTAAGGGGAACAAGAACGAGTTACAAGTGATGATTTCAGGACTTTGAAGCCACCATAATGGGTGCATGAAGCCTGGACGAAATATACAAGATGCTACTTCATAAATGTCGCCCCGAGGCTATTCTAGGTGCTGCGCCACCTTATTAGTGGGCCAGGCCCTTGTAATTTCGAAATACACAAGTATAGGCTATTTTTAGAGTCCGTATGTGTGGGGAACAAGAGATAGGGTTGATTTCGACCCCTCCACCAAGGGCCACGAAATTCACCCCTCTTCCTCCATATATACAACCCTTAGGGCACCGCTTAGACGTTGGGTTTTGTTTAGATTAAAAGTTCGCCATAGCTGCAACTTCATGCATTTCGCTTGTGTTCAACGACTGCACAAAGGCGTCATGTAACCCCACCTTGATCAATAAAGCTTTCATCTTATATTCGCAATATCCAGATTGCAATCTCAGCTTGCTTGTTCTTCGCTTGCTCGCAGGAAATAGACCCTCGTGGGTCAGGTTGATCGCGCCTCCGGCGGGGTCAATAACCCCTCGGAGTTGGTAGCAATTGCTACGCGACGCCTCGCACGCTCAGAGTCGGATCGTCAAAGTCGATTTCCTCCAAAGCGTAAAACCAACATCTCATCGAAAAGACGGGACACCTTGGCCTCTATCGTACATCGTGGTGGTACTAGCCTCATGCTTGTCGAGAGCTTGGTCGCCGCGAAGTTTGCTTGGGGTGGAGAAGCCTTGGCCTTCATGAGTTCTTGTTCCGCTTTGAGAGCACCAATATAGTAGTCGCCGATGGACTTGTAGTTCTCGAGGAAGATAGTCTTGGAGATGTCGTTGTTCAATCCCATCATGAAGTGGAACTTCATCGAAATGGGGTTGTCCACGCCGCTCGCCGCAGAGGCAATCTTCATCTCCTTGAAGTACTTGTCAATGGACTTGGATCCTTGGATGGTGTTCTCCAATTGGCGAAGAAGTTGTTCCGTGTATGTTGGAGGCACAAACTCGCCGCAAAGCTCTCTTCGCCTTGGGCCAACTCATGTCATAGTATTCCCAAGGTGTGAAGCCACCAAGTTGAGGCGTAGTCATGGAAGTTTCTTGTATGATTTCACTTGATCTTCGGACAAACTTGATGTAGCTTGAGGTAGTCGCCCATCAAACGCCCCACTCGAGGTACTCCTCGGTTCTTGAGTCCCATAGAAAGGAATCGTGTGGTCGGCGTCGAGGTCGTAGTAGCTCGTGGAAGTCGCGGACTTGAGCTTGGGGAGCTTTCTTGAGCGTAGTCATGAGGTTCTTGTTGGCAAAGATGCCGATGTCCGTGAGGCTTAAGATGTTTTGAAGTCGCTATTAAGATGCCAAGGAGATGGTGAAGTCATTGAGCGGTTGTTGGTGTAGAGCTCGTGACCTTCACGCTCTTGTTGGTGATGGTGTCGATGCCGGCGTGATCTTGCCGGAGATGGTAGTTCGGAAGCATGTGCTCTTGAGCGCCTTCTCAAGATGAGGAAGATCTCTTGTAGGACTTGATGAGGGCTTTGATCTCCTCCATTTGAGCTTGCATCTTGGCGCTCTGAGTTGTTGTTCGTGGCATCGAACTCGTTGTTGTTGTTGTAGACTAAAGGTGAAATGCCTTGCCTATCCATCACAAGACTCGAGTAGAGGTGAGAGAAATGAGATAAACAATACCAAGTTACCTTTTCCCAAAGTTGAGGATGTATCCTGCTTCACTCAATGTGAGATGAAAGAATAGTGGAATTGGTACCGGACTTGTTCACTCACACCTATCAAGTAAATCTTATGGTAGAGCTCTGTGAGGATAGTGGCACAAAAATTTGATGCAAAATGTTAGCAAGAGTCAATAATGTTGAAAGAGATTCACAAATTCGCAAGTTTAAACAAGTAGACTAATAGCAATATGTGGCACACGAAACACACACACGGATAGATAAATGGGGTCGTGCAACCAAGGAATGAGCACAAAATGTGGAATCCACGAAAACGCCGTGTTGCACAACTCAAGAGAGACGCTAGCACGATTGCTCAATAGGCGGATACTGACACTTGTGCACAACCTATAAGATGCAAAATGGATAAAATTTCTATCCCAAGTATGCTATGTATGTATGGTTCCCGTGTTTCTCTCAAGATGATCCAAGATGATCGGATATGATACCATATGATATATTTTGATGCTATGGCTATTGCTTTGCAAGCTTTTTGCTCTCTTTCTTTTGCTTAAAAGCTTATTCTTTTTTTTTCTATGGCCACTTTTGCACAATGCACAAATCAAGATAGCTATTGTGTATATGCGGAACAAACTTGTGACACAAGATATGATAGCAATATATGCACCACGATGATATGGTATGTATGCTATGGAAGTATGATCACTAATGCACAAGTAACGCTGCGGCAATACTCAAATGGCTAGTCTCGAGTAGGCAAGTAACGCAAAATGGGCTAGGGGTTAACAATGCAATAGCAAGGGAATATACAATGGATGGATACCACGATACCAAGATGATATGGAGGTTACCGTCCGCCGATGATGAGTAGCGTGTTCTTGATGTAGAAACCAAGATGATGGAGTCTGTCCCTAAGTAGTCAAACACCTTAGGAAACGGAAAACCGCAAACTCAAAATCTCAAACGCCAAATGTCAAAATGGTGGTAGCGAAAGCGGTGGTGGTTTGCACTAGACAATGCGGAAGTGGGATGATGGGCTATACACGATGTAAGAGTTGAAGCACACGGTCCCTAAGTAGTCGAGACACCTTAGGAGACACAAGTTTACAACTCAAGAAGCTCAATCAAAATTGGGTTGTTGGGTTGTCAAGTGTATGGCGGGCAAGGTTATGTGGAAGTGGTGGTGGTGGTGGTTGATGAAGAAGCAACCGTCCCTAAGTAGCCTAAACACCTTAGGAGACTCAAATCACAACTCAAACAACCACTAATGCTATAAGGAACAAAATGGGTTAGGAAGGCGGAAGTCGGTGGTGGTTATGCGATGATGATGGTGGAAGCCCTAGGCAAAGATGCCAAAGTACCAAAAAATTTGATGGTGTCAAAGGTGGTGGTAGTATTTTGTGGGATGGGTGATGTCAATAGCTTCAAACGAGCTAAAGAACGCCAAAACGGACTCGGATGCATTAGTTATGGGCAAAACGTGAAACTCGAACGCTGAAATCGAGGGCGGTAGTATCACGGGAGGGCGGTAGTACCATTAGGTACCCAGCGGTAGTACCGGGTCGAGGGCGGTAGTACCGCCGTGTCGGATTTTCACAGATCGAAACGGAGCGATTTTGGGGCGGAAATGGGTGATTTCGGGCCAAATTGGATGGGTTTCTGGATGAGAAGAGGGAAACTTGGGGTAATGCTAGATCCACTTGAAACCAAGCAAATCCATGGATCAAAATCAACAAAACATCATCACAAAGAACAAATCACAAAAAAATTGGGGCTATTTTTTGTGGGGATTTTCGATTTAGGACTAAAACAACAAAATCAAGCTAGAAAACACGGGTAGGGGCTCCAAAAACGTGATCAACGTGGCTCATGATACCATATGATACGGGCTAACCCGTGTAGGCCGATCTTTCACGCTTGGAGGGGATCCCTTGAAGAACACGATGAACACGGGAAGAACGGAGAGAAATCATAAGGGGAAACACTCAAGAACAAGTCCAATCACACATCCACTAGACAATCAAACACACAAGATCACAAGGTACATGAACAACAAAGGAAAGATACAAGGTAAGGTTCATCTCCAAGAGGAGGTCTTGATGATATCCTAGACGGATCTTCCCAAAGGGGGTCTTGATGATATCCCGCAGATCTTCTCACATGGGGTCTTGAACTCCATGGGAGTGGTAGTCTCTCTCTCTCAAGAGTAGAGGTAGGAGCAAAGCTCACCTAAGAATGAGCTATCATATTTGCTAACCCTAGAAAGGAGGTGGAGGTGGTCTATTTGTAGTCTAAGCCACTTAAGGGGTAAGTGGAGAGGGATACATGGCCAAAGGCCCGGGCTGGTCGCAAGACAGCAGGGCGGTAGTACCGACACAGAGTGGTAGTACCGCTTAGGAGCTTATGCGGGCGGTAGTACTGTCAAGGGGGCGGTAGTATCACTGGAGTCCAGACTCCGCCTCGGACGGCACGCCAAGGGGGGAGCGGTTGTTGATGAGGACATCAATACCATTGTTACACCCACAGCCCCTGCTATACATACCGGACCAATTACTAGAGCTCACAAGACGCCAATTGAATTATCGTACTTCCGCTTTCTTGGTAACGATTCTAATGTTCATGAGAATATGATGCTGCCTAAATTGGATACATTTCTTTTGCTTACAAATGAAGGGCCTACCATGGACAAGAAAGATGAACCTTGGAGCAAGTTCAAGCATGGAGTTGTTGGCATGCGAAAGGGGAACAAGAACGGAGTTACAAGTGATGATTCCAGACTTTGAAGCCACCCTAATGAATGATGAGGCCTTGGACGAAATATACAAGATGCCACTTCATAATATTCGTCCATAGGCTATTCTAGGTGTCAGCACACCTTATTATTGGGCCAGACCCATGTAATTTCGAAATACTTAAGTATAGGCTGTTTTTAGAGTCCTAATGTGTGGGGAAACAAGAGTTAGGGTTGGTTTCGACCCTCCTCAAGGGCCACGAAATTCCTCCTCTTCCTCCATATATACAGCCCTTAGGGCGCTGCTTAGACTTTGGGTTTTGTTTAGATCAAAAGTTCGCCATAGCAGAATCTCACGCTGCATTTCGCTTGTGTTCAACGACTGCACCAAGGCGCCACAGTAACCCCACCTTCATTAATAAAGCTTTCTCTTATATTCGCAATATCCAGATTGCAATCTTAGTTTCTTGCTTGTTCTTCGCTTGCTCGCAGGAAACAGCCCTCGTGGTCGTTGATCGTGTCGCGCGTGGTCAATAACCTCGGAAGTTGGTTTAGCGATTGCAAGGCACGACGCCTCGCTTCAGTACGTAGTCGGATCGCCAAGGTCGACTCCCACAGAAACGATAGCCACCATCTCATCGAAACATCGACACCTTTGCCTCTATCAAGTGGTATCAGATTTTCAGGTTGCTCGTGAGATTTTACGTTTTTCGAGATTAGATCGAGTCCGTTCTTCATACCTAAAGTCCAATGAAGAAGCCACAAAAATTTAGGGTTAGTTCATCATATCCAACCAATCGAGCCTTTGCATAATCTTTTTAGGGTTTTGCTTTGTTGAATTTATGTTGCATCGTCGTGTCTAGTTGCTGGTCTTAGCGCCTAGTCTTTAGAGTTTCGAAGTTCTGGTCATAAGTTGTCACGCCGCCACCGCACCATCATCATCGCCTCGCCACCTACCACCACCGCCTCAACTGTGATCCATAGACCACCATCAATCCGTGTCCGTGATACCACCACCGATCCATATCCATATACTACCACCGCTACCACCACCGCCTGCCATATACCACCACCATATATCCACCACCAATCCGAGTTCCTTGCATATTAGGTTTGTTTTCGAGATCCATCTAGTTTCCGATTTGTGTTTTCCTTGCCGAGTAGGTTTCGAAAAAATAATAATAAAAAGAGTCTGAAACCACCTCCGCTTAGGCCCAAAATTTTCCGAAACGTACTTGTCAAAAAAGTTTCTAGCTATCCTATTTTTAGGAGTTTATAAGCGTATTGAGACAACAAAGATAGAAAGTTTTTTGACCCGCTTCCAGCTTTTGGGTCCGGCAAAAAAAAAAATTGGTCAAAAAAATTTCGTGCCCATCCTGCCAGTTTGACCTCGAAGAGTTTTGAGACACTCGCCATTATAGTGATTTTTCGCAAAAAAAGAGCAGCGAAAAAAAAAGCAAAGCAAAAAAAAAGAGCGAAAAAAATATCCAGAGTGTGCTTTTCCCTTGTTTACGCAGCAGCCGTGATTTTGTAAGTGTTCTAGGCTCGCTGCCTCTAGCACGGTCAGCCTAGGACCAAAGATAGTACCGCCGTTGAGCGCTTATTCAACTTTGCATCTCTGAATTGATTATTACTGACCCTTTTTGCTACCATATTATAAGCCTTCCCAGCTCCACAAACATCTTCATCGTATGCTTGACTCTCCCCGTAATCGCTCTATCCAAGCTTTGAGAGTTTTGACTACATCGGTTGCCGATCACCGCCGCTGGGTAAGAACTGGTAAGAATTTGAGATTTGCTTGACGGATTTGTGATCGTCCACCACACCACCACCACCACTTCCTAGTAGTCCGTCAATCATATTCTTGTGTGTTTCTATTGTGCTAACCATGGCAGGATCACAAGCCGATTTAGACTGACCGGGAGAACATGACAAACAAAGTGCTACATGATAAGTTTCAACAAATGATGAGTGGGTAGGTGGAAGATGCTAAATAGATTTGAAGAGGCCATGGAGAAGATAGATGGCATTGAGAAGGGGTTCAAACAAAGCTCGATAACAGGTTTAATGAATTGCTCGCTGCCTACCACTACCACCACCGCTGCACCTGACGCACCTCTACAACAACAACAACGACTACCTCCACGTCATGCGAATCAGCCCTTCGCCAAGCGTAGCCGTGTCCTCTTCAGCCTGGGCAAGCTGCTGGTGCTGCTGTTGATACTTCCGTGGCCCCGCCGCTGATGTGGAGGAGGATGATTATGTGAGAGCTACGAGGATGAGGTTGATCAACATCGAACTACGCAGCAACCACCAGCACCACAACCACCAGGTCGCCCACATGCAAATAATGGCAATGTTCGGCTCCTTCAGTACTTAGATCATGACCATCTCCCTAAACTGAAATTGAATATTCCACCATTTGAGGGTAGATATGTTCTTGATATATATCTTACTTGGGAGTTAGAAACTGAACAACGATTTACATGTTTACAATATCCCGAGGAGAGACGGTTCCTGCTGCTGTTTGTGCTTTCACTAGCTTTGCATGTGTTTGGTGGTCTGAACATTGTAGATTATATCCTGTTCCAGCTACTTGGGCTGCTTTGAAAACTGCTATGCGACTCATTGGGTTCCACCATATTATCAGCGTGAATTACTTCAAAAATTGCAGCGCTTAAGACAAGGAAAAATTCGTAGAAGAATATTATCAGGAATTACAAACTGGCTTGATTAGATGTGGTATTGTTGAGGAGAATGAAGCTATGCTTGCACGCTTTCTCGGTGGATTAAATAGAGATTCGACCATTCTAGACTACAAGGATTATAATAATATCACTTGATTATTCCATCTTGCTCGTAAAGCTGAACGTGAAGTGCAGGATCGACAAAGCGCTGGCGCCGAACTAACTTTTCTGCAGGTCGACCTTCATCATGGACACCACGCATCATCTACTTCCACACGCTCTACTACATCGCACTCCGTCGGCTGCCACCTCCAACCGTGATACAAGAAAGCAGGCACAACCACCACTATCCGCCAAGAGCACATGATGTAGGGCGGAACTCTACGTGGGCGATCTTTCACGTTGGAGCGGATCCACGGGGATGATGAGGACATGATTACCTTGGATACGCACTCAAAATATTGCATACATGTATACTTGTGAGGTGATTTCTAATGCAAACTATGCAATAATTTATTTATGTCATCCAGACAAAAATACTTCACAAACTTTTGTGCCATGTCTAATTGCAGGTGTATGGGACATTTGTACAATCCACATATGAAGATAAGGAGAAAAGAGATGTTTACCTGCTGTTCAAAAAGTTCTCTCACGTCACTTTTGGCCCAAGAGAAGATAGAGTCCAAGTCTCACGTTCTGACTCAGATTCGACTGCACAGACATACCTGACTCAAAACGTTTATAACTTTTTTCATACGGACTCCAAATTGGTTGATTCTTTTTGTTGGAAAATAGATTTCGTGCATTTTCCAACCCAATTGAATCACCTTAAAATCCGTCCGGAGCGTTGAGTTATAGACGAAACAATCTGATGCTGCAGCAGAATCCGAGTCAAACTACAAGTCCAAAGGTGTTACGCCACCTCCGCTTGGGCCCATTGGCCTTGTACGACCTAGGGTTAGTTTTAGGCTGCCTTGGGACGTCCTCCCACCTCCTTGGCCGCCACCCTTGCTCCTATATAAGTAGATCCATCTAGTAGCTTTTTCCTTGGGTTTTGTTTAGATTAAAAGTTCGCCATAGCTGCAACTTCGCAGATTTCGCTTGTGTTCTACGACCGCACAAAGGCGCCACAGAACCCCACCTTGATCAATAAAGCTTTCATCTTATATTTGCAATATCCAGATTGCAATCTCAGTTTCTTGCTTGTTCTTCGCTTGCTCGCAGGAAACAGGCCTCGTGGTCAGGTTGATCGTGTTCGCGTGGTCAATAACCCTCGGAAGTTGGTTTAGCGATTGCTAAGGCGCGACGCCTCAAGACGTTTCAGAGTCGGATCGCCAAGGTCGACTCACACGTAAACGATAGCCACCATCTCATCGAAACATCGGGACACCTTTGCCTCTATCAGGGGAATCATGAAGAACGAGCGGAAGAACACGAGGAAATCACGGAGAGGAACGAGGGAAAACACTCAACCAACAAGGAATCGGTCACACAAATGCTAGATCAAAGAACATAAAGAGAGATACATGATTCAAGGTCAACAAAGGACGATACAAACGGTAGCCGTTCTTCTCCGAGAGGAGGTCTTGATGGGGTCCACCCTAGGAGGGGGTCTTGAATCCGCTTGGGGGATCTTCTCCGTAGAGGTCCTGATCTCGAAAGGAGAAGTAGCCAAGTGGATGAGCAAAGGCTCTCACACCGAAATATGAGCTAATCCAAAGCTGACCCTAACTAGGAGGAGGTGGAGGAGTATATATAGTCATGGGCCACGAAGAAGTAAGTGAAGGGGTACATGGGCTGCGGCCCAACACACTGTGCGCAGAGAGCGCTTGACGTCTGGAGGGTTCCGGCCGTCCGAGGCTCGAAGGTCCGGACGTCCGGTGCTCTTCGGACGTCTGTAGATTCGCCCTGCATGCTTCGTCGGACGTCCGAGGGGGGTCGGTCGTCCGGAGGCTCGGGGGTCCCGGACGCCCGTGATCTTCGATGTCCGCAGATTTGGTTCGGTGGAACGCTGGCACGGACGTCCGAGGGGGCCGGCCGTCCGAGCTCGGAGTCGCTTGACGTCTGTCCTGGTCGGACGTCCGCCACCGTAGCTTCGCCAGCTTCCTCTTGGTCCTTGTACTTTGTGTCCTCGCCGCCTTGTCCATGGTATTCTCCTTGTTCCTGGTCATGCATAGCACA
This sequence comes from Aegilops longissima, assembly GCA_021605205.1. Taxonomy (NCBI): domain Eukaryota; kingdom Viridiplantae; phylum Streptophyta; class Magnoliopsida; order Poales; family Poaceae; genus Aegilops; species Aegilops longissima. The sequence goes on along the minus strand of JAHIAM010006359.1, from coordinate 27,488 downwards.
TATATTTGAGGTAGTAACCATGTCTCACATGTGGGAAGTGAAGGTTCTGGAGAGGAGCGAGTTCACCTTGTGTCCAATGGCGCTTGTTCGAGGTCTCACTATATGTCCACTGGGCTTGGAGAGTAGTCGAGGTACATGGTGTGATGAGGACATGATTACCTTGGATACGACCAAAATATTGCATACATGTATATTTGTGAGGTGATTTCTAATGCAAACTATGCAATAATTTATTTATGTCATCCAGACAAAAATACTTCACAAACTTTTGTGCCATGTCTAATTGCAGGTGTATGGGACATTTGTACAATCCACATATGAAGATAAGGGAGAAAGAGATGTTTACCTGCTGTTCAAAAAGTTCTCTCACGTCACTTTTGGCCCAAGAGAAGATAGAGTCCAAGTCTCTCACGTTCGGACTCAGATTCGACTGCACAGACATACCTGACTCAAAACGTCTATAACTTTTTCATACGGACTCCAAATTGGTTGATTCTTTTTTGTTGGAAAATAGATTTCGTGCATTTTCCAACCCAATTGAATCACCTTAAAATCCGTCCGAGCGTTGAGTTATGGACGAAACAATCTGATGCTGCAGCAGAATCCGAGTCAAACTACAAGTCCAAAGGTGTTACGTGAACTCCGCTTGGGCCCATTGGCCTTGTACGACCTAGGATTAGTTTTAGGCTGCCTTGGGACGCCCTCCCACCTCCTTGGCCGCCACCCCTTGCTCCTATATAAGTAGATCCATCTAGTAGCTTTTTCCTGGGTTTTGTTTAGATTAAAAGTTAGCCATAGCTGCAACTTCGCGCATTTCGCTTGTGTTCAACGACTGACAAAGGCGCCACAGAACCCCACCTTGATCAATAAAGCTTATCTTATATTCGCAATATCCAGATTGCAATCTCAGTTTCTTGCTTGTTCTTCGCTTGCTCGCAGGAAACAGACCTCGTGGTCAGGTTGATCGTGTTCGGCGTGGTCAATAACCTCTCGGAGTTGGTTTAGCGATTGCTAAGGCGCGACGTCTCGGTGACGCTCGTAGTCGGATCGCCAAAGTCGATTTCCTCCAAAGCGAAAACCAACATCTCATCGAAAGATCGGGACACCTTTGCCTCTATCAAGTGGTATCAGTTTTCAGGTTGCTCGGTGAGAATTTCCAATTATCCCTAGATTAGATTTATTTTCTTACCTATTGTCCAAGAAAAGCCACAAAAAAGTTAGATCTATTCATCCTTTGTCCAAGCCAGTCTGAGCCTTTGCAGTTTTCTTTTCATTGTTTGCATTATTGAATTATCGGTTGCATCGTCGTGTCGAGTTGCTGGTCTTAGGGTCTAGTTCGCTTAGAGTTTCGAAGTTCTATTCACATTAGTCACGCCACCGCTGCATCGTTATCCTTCCGCTGATCACCATCCATCCATCAATTTCCACCACGCATACCCACCGCTCATTGTCATAACCATAGTTGAGATCGCTCACATCTTCACTTGATCCAATCTGCATCTTATCTAGTTTGTTTGGAAAGAGGAGAGAGAAAAAGAGAGAAAAAAAGTAAAATAAAAAGTCAGAGAAAAAAGAGAGAAAGAAAAAAAATAAGTGTGAGAAAAAAGAGAGAAGAAAAAAAAGTTCGGATCTATCTAGACTCAATCTCGTAGCTGAATTCGGATTGAATCTGTTTTGTGCACTGTTCAGTAAAACAGGCATAACTTCCTCATACGAAGTCCGCTTTGGCTCCGCAAGTACTCAAATTAAAGCTAGAGACGAGCCGCATCTAAATAGTTGCAGAAGCTAGTTCAATATTTGGCACCTCAAAATCGGCTCCTAAATAGGTCTTTTGCCCTCCAAGTTCGTGAACACAGCTTATTCCAGTTTTTCAAACCAGTTTTAGAATTTTTGACTCTCATATCAACTCGAATTGAGTGATTCTTTTGAATTGGAAAGCTTGAGTTAGTAGCATTTTTTAAAAAAGTTATCAGAAAATTGGCTCAAACTTTTCAAGAGGAAAATTGGAGAGAGTTGTTGTATATCCTGCTTGGCAGCTTGTTCTTCATCATTATCTTTACCGCCGCCAGGATTTTCACTTATATCTTGCTGTCCAGAGCTACTTATTATCCTTCATTGATGCTAGTTGTGCTACGCCGTGACCTCATTAGTGTTCTAGGCCCGCCTCTAGTCTGGTCTAGCCTAGGACCAGCACAGATCGCTGCTGAGCGCTTATTCAACATTGCATCTATGAATTGATTATTGCTAATTTTTTGCTACCATATATAGCCAACCCAGCTCCACATATTTCTACACTGTATACGTGACGCTCCTCTCGCAATCGCTTACACAATCTTCAGAGTTACTTGACACCGCTGGTTGCCTCGTCACCACCGCCGCATGGTAAGAACTTGTAAGATATTGATATTTGCTTTACTGTGAGCACTTTACAACCACATCCTAGTAGTTCATAGGAACATTATTCTCTAATTTTTTTCTTGTTTCTACTAATCATGACAGGTTCCGAGATAGAAGTTCTTGGACGATTTGACACATCTTCATCATCACGAGAGTTGGGACAACACACACAAGCATATGGTCATGGTATGTCTTTACCATCATTTGAGGGTAGATTTAATCCTGCTATTTATCTAGCTTGGGAGCTTGAATTAGAAGAAGTTTTTAGTCACCATGATTTTTCTGAACTTGAGAGAGTACGAGCTACCACTAGAGCATTTACTGGTTTTGCTTCTGTTTGGTGGAGTGTACATTGTAAGAAAAACATTGATAACCAACCCACAACTTGGAAAGTTTTGAAAGCTGTAATGAGACAACAATTTTTTCCTCCTTACTATCGTCGTGAATTGCTTCGCAAATTTGAACAATTAAAACAAGGCAGAACACTGTTCATACTTACTACAAAGAGTTCAAATCTTATATGCATCATTGTGACATAGAAGAATCTGAGGATGATACAATGAATAGATTTTTTGGTGGTTTGAACCATGATATTCGTGCAAGATTTCACTATATTCCTCGTTCCATTATTGGTATGTATGTTCGCGCTTGTACCTTTGAGAGACAGGATGCATTGGGTGACTACAACAACTACTATTCCAGTTCATGCTCACCATCGCCATTGGTTCCTCCACCGCTGCACCTACTAGAGCAGCCCCACCCTGATTGTGAGCGACATCATCTCAAGTGTATGGTGCATTATCAAGGCCCGCACTTACATCAGCTACGCTTTGCATAAGGTAACAAAGAAGGTATTAATGATATAATTTCATGAGAATGATGCATCCCTAGTTAACTTGAATGCATCATGTGTTGAGTTAACTGTGATTTGAGCACATCACCTATTTTAGAGAATCTTGATACCATCATGAATGCGCTATGTGATCAAACAACTGAAATACCAACAATTTTGAGTGCACCCATTGAATTAACTATTGATGCAAAAGAATCAATGTTTAATCATTTTGATATGACCTCTAATCTTGGTGATGATTCTGTGTCGAATGACTTATTGCATGTTTGCTTATTTAAGCATGTTGTAGCATGTAAACTTGATGCAAGTAAGGTTTATTCACCAATGTTGGGATGGTTTAATGATGAACATTGTCAATCTTTTGAAATGAATAAGAGCTTCACTTATATGTGCAAACTGAGTTGTAATATTTTCATGCCTTCTACTTCTTGTGATAATGTTTTACGTTAGATTTTATGAACTATGCAAGTTACTCATCTATTCATGTGTCATATGTGCAAAAATCAAGGGAAGTAAAATGGATGACATATACATATACAACATGTACACCTTTGTCTCTTTTGTTAGCCATATTTCAGATTAAACGCCGAGGACGGCTTTGTTTTCAAGAAGGGAGGATGATGAGGACATGATTACCTTGGATACGACCAAAAAATATTGCATACATGTATATTTGTGAGGTGATTTCTAATGCAAACTATGCAATAATTTATTTATGTCATCCAGACAAAAATACTTCACAAACTTTTGTGCCATGTCTAATTGCAGGTGTATGGGACATTTGTACAATCCACATATGAAGATAAGGGAGAAAGAGATGTTTACTCGCTGTTCAAAAAGTTCTCTCACGCCACTTTTGGCCCAAGAGAAGATAGAGTCCAAGTCTCTCACGCTCGGACTCAGATTCGACTACACAGTATATACCTGACTCAAAACGTCTATAACTTTTTCATATGGACTCCAAATTGGTTGATTCATTTTTGTTGGAAAATAGATTTCGTGCATTTTCCAACCCAATTGAATCACCTTAAAATCCGTCCGAGCGTTGAGTTATGGACGAAACAATCTGATGTCTGCAGCAGAATCCGAGTCAAACTACAAGTCCAAAGGTGTTACGCCACCTCCGCTTGGGCCCATTGGCCTTGTACGACCTAGGATTAGTTTTAGGCTGCCTTGGGACGCCCTCCCACCTCCTTGGCCGCCACCCTTGCTCCTATATAAGTAGATCCATCTAGTAGCTTTTTCCTTGGGTTTTGTTTAGATTAAAAGTTCGCCATAGCTGCAACTTCGCAGATTTCGCTTGTGTTCAACGACTGCACAAAGGCGCCACGTAACCCCACCTTGATCAATAAAGCTTATCTTATATTCGCAATATCCAGATTGCAATCTCAGTTTCTTGCTTGTTCTTCGCTTGCTCGCAGGAAACAGACCTCGTGGTCGTTGATCGTGTTCGCCGCGGTCAATAACCTCGGAGTTGGTTTAGCGACATAAGGCGCGACGCCCTCGCAGACGCTCAGAGTCGGATCGCCAAAGTCGATTTCCTCCAAAGCGAAAAACCAACATCTCATCGAAAGACGGGACACCTTTGCCTCTATCATGGTGATGAACGGGATGCTCCGTGACGCGACACCCGCTGGGCCACACAGTAGCTCTTCTTCTTCCATGGCGCCAACAGGCATACAAGTGATATTATTTGTCGTCACTGTAAGGGAAGAGGACATTTTATGCAGAGAATGCCAATCTCAGCGCAGATGATTGCTACCGAGGATGGTGGGTATGAGTCCGCTTAGTGACTATGATGAAGAGACTTTGGCTCTTATTACACATGAAGAACACGGTGGAGATGATTCTGATCATGAGACGCAATACATGGCTGCCAACATGCCGACAGGTATGAATGTTTAGTTGCTCAACGTGTTTTGAGTGTGCAGGTTACACAAGCTGAGCAAAATCAGAGGCATAACTTGTTCCATACAAAGGAGTTGTGAAGGAACGCTCTATTCAAGGCCATCATAGATGGAGGGAGCTGCAACAACTTGGCTAGCATGGATATGGTGGAGAAGCTTTCTCTCACCACAAGACCACATCCACATCCTTACTACATCCAATGGTTCAACAACAAATGCAAGGTTAAGGTAACACGATCGCTCGTGTGTGTATTTTAGTATCTCTACATATGCTGATTATGTTGATTGTGATGTGGTACCTATGCAAGCATGTTCCTTATTACTTGGTAGACCATGGCAATTTGATAAAATTTCTGTACACCATAGTAGAAACAATCAAGATACTCTTGTTCACAAGGATAAAAATATTACTTTGCTTCCTATGACTCCGATTCCATTTTGAAAGATGATATTAATAGAGCTAATAAAGCAAAACAGAGAAAAATAAGAGTGAAAATCAGATTGTGGCAAAAAGAATTTGAGCAACAAATGAAGCCTCAATAATAAACCATCTAATGTTGCTTCTGAAATTAAACTGAAAAGTGCATGTTTATTTGCCACCAAATCTGATAATGATGAGCTAGATTCTAGCAAATCTGTTTGCTATGCTTTGTGTGCAAAGAGGCATTATTTTCATTCGAGGATTTGCCTTCCTCTTTGCCCCCCGCTGCCACCGATAGAGGCAAAGGTGTCCCGATGTTTCGATGAGATGGTGGCTATCGCTTGTGGGAAGTCGACTTGACGATCCGACTACGAACGCAGAGACGCCGCGCTTTAGCAATCGCTAAACCAACTTCCGAGGGTTATTGACCACGCCGAGCACGATCAACTCCGACCACGAGGGCCTGCTTCTCGCGAGCAAACGAAGAACAAGCAAGAAACTGAGATTGCAATCTGGATATTGCGAATATAAGATGAAAGCTTTATTGATCAAGGTGGGGTTCTGTGACGCTTTGTCCGGTCGCTGAACACAAACGGCACGCCAAGTTGCAGCTATGGCTAACTTTAATCTAAACAAAACCCAAGGTCTAAACGGTGCCCTAAGGGCTGTATATATGGAGGAAGAAGGGGAATTTCGTGGCCCTTGGTGGAGGGGTCCCAAATCAACCCTAACTCTTGTTTCCCCACACATACGGACTCTAAAAACAGCCTATACTTAAGTATTTCGAAATTACATGGGCCTGGCCCAATAATAAGGTGACGAAGCACCTAGAATAGCCTCTAGACGAAATTTATGAAGTGGCATCTTGTATATTTCGTCCAAGGCTTCATGCACTCCATTATGGTGGCTTCAAAGTCCTGAAATCATCACTTGTAACTCCGTTTGTTCCCTTGCGCATGGAATTATCTCCATGCTTGTTCTTGCTCCAATGTCCATCCTTCTCCAAGCTAGGGCCTTCATTTGTAAGCAAAACAAATGTATCCAATTTAGGAAGCATCATATTCTCATGAACATTAGAATCATTACCAAGAAACGAAAGTACCGATAATTTAATTGGCGCATGCGCGAGCTCTAGTAATTGGTCCAAGATATGTAGCAAGAGGGGCTGTGGGTGTAACAATGGTATTGATGTCCTCATCATCCTCCCTTCTTGAAATGAAGTCGCCCTCGACGGAAGCTCATCTTCCTCACCCAAATAAGGCTTCAAATCTGCAATGTTAAAAGTGGACTAACCCCAAAATCTGCAGCAGCTCAAGTTTATATGCATTATCATTTATTTTCTAACACCTTAAATGGACCATCAAGACGTGGCATTAGCTTTGATTTATGCAAATTAGGAAACCTATCTCACGCAAATGTAACCAAACAAGATCTCCAGTGCAAAGACAACATGTTTTCTACCCTTATCTCCAAGAAGTTTATATTTAGCATTCATACGCCAATGTTTTCCTTAGTTATCTCATGCATTTTTAAAATCAATTCAACACGCTCTTTAGCATCAAAATTAACCTTCTCCAAGATGGAAGAGGCAACAAATCAATAGGTGCACGAGGTAGGAAGCCATACACAATTTCAAAAGGGCACATCTTAGTAGTAGAATGCAATGAACGATTATAAGCAAATTCAATATGAGGCAAGCATTCTTCCCACATTTTCTTATTATTCTTCAAAACAGCCCTAAGCATAGTAGACAATGTTCTATTGACTACTTCAGTTTGTCCATCAGCTTGGGGTGACAAGTAGTACTAAAAGAAGTTTAGTCCCCAACTTAGCCCATAAACATCTCCAAAAGTGGCTAAGAAATTTAGTATCACGATCTGAAACAATAGTATTTGGCACACCATGCAAGCTTAATAATTTCACGAAAGAACAAATCAGCAACATTAACAAAGATCATCGCTTTTATGACATGGTATAAAGTGTGCCATTTTCGAGAATCTATCCACGACAACAAATATGTTATCCTCCCTTCTTTGTTCGAGGTAAACCTAAAACAAAGTCCATAGATATATCCTCCCAAGGAACACTAGGCACAGTGCAAAGGCATATATAAACCATGAGGATTGAGTCGTGACTTAGCTTTTTGACATGTAGTGCAGCGAGCAACAAAACGCCAACATCCCGCCTCATCTTTGGCCAAAAGAAATGTGTAGCAAGTATATCCTCCGCCTTCTTGACGCCAAAGTGTCCCATTAATCCTCCTCCATGCGCCTCCTGCAACAACAAAGACTAACAGAGCTAGCAGGAATGCATAGCTTGTTAGCACGGAACACAAAACCATCATTAATAACGAACTTGTTCCATGTTCTTCCTTCTTACAATTCTGCATTACATCTTTAAAATCAGCATCATGCACATATTGATCTTTGATGGTCTCCAAACCAAATATTTTGAAGTCAAGTTGTGAAAGCATAGTATATCGATTTAGACAAAGCATCAAGAATAACATTTTCTTTACCCTTCTTGTGTTTAATGACATAAGGGAAAGTCTCAATGAATTCAACCCATTTAGCATGTCTACGATTCAGTTTAGCTTGACTTTTAATATGTTTCAAAGATTCATGATCGAATGTATAACAAATTCTTTGGGCCATAAATAATGTTGCCATGTCTCTAAAGTCCTAACAAGAGCATATAATTCTTTGTCATAAGTAGAATAGTTCAGACTAGGCCCACTCAATTTTTCGTAAAAGTATGCAACAGGTTTGCCATCTTGTAATAACACACCTCCTAATCCAATTCCACTAGCATCACATTCAAGCTCAAAAGTCTTATTAAAGTCGTGAAGTTGGAGTAAAGGAGCATGTGTCAACTTATCTTTCAATACCGTGAAGGCTTCTTCCCGTGCGGTACCCCAAACAAAAGGCACATCCTTCTTTGTAAGCTCATTGAGAGGTGCAGCAATGGTGCTAAAGTCTCTCACAAAACGCCTATAGAAACCAGCGAGTCCAAGAAAACTCCTCACTTGTGTGACTGCTTTGGCTGCGCCAACTCTCAATAGCTTCAATCTTGGCTTTATCAACTTCAATTCCCCGTGGAGTAACAACATAGCCAAGAAAAGATACTCGGTCGGTGCAAAAGGTGCACTTCCTAAGGTTACCAAACAAACGCATCACGAGAGCATTAAAACAGCACATAAATGTTCCAAATGTTCTTCCAAAGATTTGCTATAAATCAGTATATCATCAAAGTAAACTACCACAAATCGTCCAATGAAAGCACGAAACTTCGCTCATTAATCTCATGAAAGTACTAGGTGCATTAGTTAACCCAAAAGGCATGACTAACCACTCATATAATCCAAACTTAGTTTTAAATGCTGTTTTCCATTCATCTCCCAATTTCATACGAATTTGATGGTATCCACTACGCAAATCAACTTTGGAGAATATTGTAGAGCCACTCAATTCATCAAGCATATCATCTAGCCTAGGAATAGGATGACGATAACTAATAGTAATATTATTAATGCCTCTACAATCAACACACATACGCCGACGCACCATCCTTTTTAGGCACTAGTATAATAGGAACATCACAAGGACTAAGAGATTCGAGATATAACCTTTGTCGAGCAGCTCCTCAGACTTGACGATAATCTCCTTCGCCTCCTCCGGATTGGTACGGTATGGTGCGCGGTTGGTAGCGATGCACCGGAATTAAGTCAATTTGATGCTCAATCCTCTAATAGGTGGTAATCCCGTGGCACGCCTTGTGGGAAGACGCCGAACTCCCCGCAAAATGTTAGTGACAGCAGGGGCAAAGAGGAAGGCACGCCCTCGAATGAAAATAATGCCTCTTTGCACACAAAAGCATAGCAAACAGATTTGCTAGAATCTAGCTCATCAATATCAGATTTGGTGGCAAATAAACATGCACTTTTCAGTTTAATTTCGAAGCAACATTAGATGGTTTATTATTAGGCTTCATTTGTTGCTCAAATTCTTTTGCCACAATCTGATTTTCACTCTTATTTTTCTCCTGTTTTGCTTTATTAGCTCTATTAATATCATCTTTCAAAATGGAATCAGGAGTCATAGGAAGCAAAGTAATATTTTTATCCTTGTGAACAAGAGTATACTGATTGTTTCTACCATGGTGTACAGAATTTTTATCAAATTGCCATGGTCTACCAAGTAATAAGGAACATGCTTGCATAGGTACCACATCACAATCAACATAATCAACATATGTAGAGATACTAAAATACACACTAACAAAGACGTGTTACCTTAACCTTGCCGCTGTTGTTGAACCATTGGATGTAGTAAGGATGTGGATGTGGTCTTGTGGTGAGAGAAAGCTTCCACCATATCCATGCTAGCTGTTGTTGCAGCTCCTCCATCTATGATGACGCTAATAGAACGCTCCTTCACAACTCCCTTTGTATGGAACAAGTTATGCCTCTGATTTTGCTCAGCTTGTGTAACCTGCACACTCAAAACACGTTGAGCAACTAAACATTCATACCTGCAAGATCTTCAAGAGCCATGTATTGCGCCTCATGATCGTAATCATCTCCACCGTGTTCTTCATGTGTAATAAGAGCCAAAGTCTCTTCATCATAGTCACTAGCGGACTCATACCCACCATCCTCGTGAGCAATCATCACACGAGATTGGCATTCTCTAACAAAATGTCCTCTTCCTTACAACGATTTACAAATAATATCACTTGTGTGCCCTGCTGACGCCATGGAAGAAGAAGAGCTCTGTAGGCCCAAAGCAGTGTGCTCTTGGCGATAGTGGTGGTTGTGCTTGCTTTCTTGTATCACGGTTGAGGTGGCAACCGACGGAGGTGCCGTGTAGTAGAACGTGTGGAAGTAGATGATGCACGTGGTGTCCATGATGAAGGTCGACCTGCAGAAAAGTTAGTTCGCGCCAACGCCTCGCCGATCCTGCACTTCACGCTCAGCTTTACAAGCAAGATGGAATAATCGAGTGATATTATTATAATCCTTGTAGTCTAGAATGGTCCGAATCTCTATTTAATCCACCCAGAAAACGTGCAAGCATAGCTTCATTCTCCTCAACAATACCACATCTAATCAAGCCAGTTTGTAATTCCTGATAATATTCTTCACCGAATTTTTCCTTGTCTTAAGCGCTGCAATTTTTGAAGTAATTCACGCTGATAATATGGTGGAACCCAACGAGTACGCATAGCAGTTTTCAAAGCAGCCCAAGTAGCTGGAACAGATATAATCTACAATGTTCGCACCACCAAACACATGCAAAGCTAGTGAAAGCACAAACAGCAGCAGGAACACGCCTCTCCTCGTGATATTGTAAACATGTAAATCGTTGTTCAGCTTAACTCCCAAGTAAGATATATATCGTGAACATATCTACCCTCAAATGGTGGAATATTCAATTTCAGTTTAGGGAGATGGTCATGATCTCGCACCAAGGGGAGCCCTAACATTGCCATTATTTGCATGTGGACGACCGGTGGTTGTGGTGCTGGTGGTTGCACGAGTTCTGATGTTGATCAACCTCATCCTCGTAATCTCTCACATAATCATCCTCCCCACCGCAGCAGCAGGAGCCATGTATATCAACAAAGAGCACCAAAGAGCTTGGCCAGTCAAGAGGGACACGGAAGCTCATGGAGGGCTGTTTCACATGTGGAGGTAGTCCTTGTTGTTGTAGTAGAGGTGCGTAGGTGCAGCCGGTGGTGGTGGTGGTAGACGCACGAGCAATTCATTAAACTTGTTATCGAGCTTTGTTTCAACGCCTTCTCAATGCCATCTATCTTCTCCATGGCCTCTTCAAATCTATTTAGCACATCTTCCACCTGCCCACTCATCATTTGTTGAAACTTATCATGTAGCGCTTTGTTTGTCATGTTCTCCCAAATACCACGCCGGCTTGTGATCCTGCCATGGTTAGCAGCAATAGAAACACACAAGAATATGATTCGACAGACTACTAGGAAGTGGTGGTGGTGGTGGTGGATAACACAACCGTCAAGCAAATCTCAAATTCTTACCAGTTCTACCCAAAGAAGAAAGTGGTGATCGCAACCGATGTAGTCAAAACTCTCAAAGCTTGGATAGAGCGATTACCAGGAGAGTCAAACGCACGATGTAGATGTATGTGGAGCTGGGAAGGCTTATAATATGGTAGCAAAAGGGTCAGCAATAATCAATTCAGAGATGCAAAGTTGAATAAACGCTAAACGACGGTAGATCGGTGGTTGGTCCTAGGCTAGACCGCATAGAGACGCGAGCCTAGAACACTAACAAAATCACGGCGCTGCACGTAAACAAAGGAAAAGCACACTGGATTTTTTTTTTCGCTTTTTTTTTTTTGCGCTGCTTTTTTTTTTTGCGCTTTTTTTTTTTTAAAATCACTATAATGGCGAAGTGTCTCAAAACTCTTCCGAGGTCAAACCGACAGATGGGCACGAAATTTTTTCGACCAATTTTTTTTTTCGACCGCCTGACCCAAAAACTGAAACGGGTCAAAAAACTTTCTATAACGGCGATCGCCTCAATACACTTAGAAACACTTAAAACAGGATAGCCGTAAAATTTTTGACAAGTGCTGAAAATTTTGGGCCTAAACGGAGGGTGGTTTCAGACTTTTTTTTTCCCAAACCTACTCCGCAAGGAAACACGAATCGAAACTAGATGGATCTCAAAACAAACCTAATATGAGAAGAACTCGGATTGGTGGTGGATATATGGTGGTGGTATATGGCAGCGTGGTGGTAGCGGTGGTAGTATATGGATATGGATCGGTGGTGGTATATGGACACGGATTGGTGGTGGTATATGGATACGGATTCGAGCGGTGATGATAGGTGGCAGGGCGATGATGATGGTGCGGTGGCGGCGTGACAACTTATGACCGTAACTCAAACTCTAAAAGACTAGACGCTAAGACCAAAGAACTAGACACGACGATGCAACCGCAAATTCAACAAAGCAAAACCCTAAAAGATTATGCAAAGGCTCGATTGGTTCGGATATGATGAACTAACCCTAATTTTTTTGTGGCTTTTTCGTGGACTATAGGTATGAAGAATGACTCGATCTAAACTACGGAAAACTCAGTAAAATCTCACCGAGCAACCTGGAAATCTGATACCACTTGATAGAGGCAAAGGTGTCCCGCCTTTCGATGAGATGTGGTTTTCGCTTTGGAGAAAGTCGACTTTGACGATCCGACTACGAACGGCGAGGACGCCGCGCTTTAGCAATCGCTAAACCAACTCCGAGAGGTTATTGACCACGCCGAGCACGATCAACCCGACCACGAGGGTCTGATCCCGCGAGCAAACGAAGAACAAGCAAGAAACTGAGATTGCAATCTGGATATTGCGAATATAAGATGAAAGCTTTATTGATCAAGGTGGGGTTCTGTGGACGCTTTGTCCGGTCGTTGAACACAAACGGCACGCTGGGTTGCAGCTATGGCTAACTTTTAATCTAAACAAAACCTAAGGTCTAAACGGTGCCCTAAGGGCTGTATATATGGAGGAAGAGGGGGGGGAATTTCGTGGCCCTTGGTGGAGGGGTCCGAAATCAACCCTAACTCTTGTTTCCCCACACATACGGACTCTAAAAACAGCCTATACTTAAGTATTTCGAAATTACATGGGCCTGGCCCAATAATAAGGTGACGCAGCACCTAGAATAGCCTCTAGACGAAATTTATGAAGTGGCATCTTGTATATTTCGTCCAAGGCTTCATGCACTCCATTATGGTGGCTTCAAAGTCCTGAATCATCACTTGTAACTCCGTTTGTTCCCTCATGCATGGCATTATCTCCATGCTTGTTCTTGCTCCAATGTCCATCCTTCTCCAAGCTAGGGCCTTCATTTGTAAGCAAAACAAATGTATCCAATTTAGGAAGCATCATATTCTCATGAACATTAGAATCATTACCAAGAAACGAAAGTACCGATAATTTAATTGGCGCATGTAGCTCTAGTAATTGGTCCAAGATATGTAGCAAGAGGGGCTGTGGGTGTAACAATGGTATTGATGTCCTCATTGGCAGGCTCGGTGTGACTCGCCAGCCCACGGTCAAATTTTCAATTTCGCCAGGGTTCAACACCATAAGTCTTCATGGTTGCACGAGGTTAGATGATGATCCCCACACAGAGTCAAGGCTTATAATACATTTCACAATCAAGATAGCCTGTTTCACGAACGCATCAGAGACGCGAGCCTAGAATCTCTCCACTAACAAAATCACGTTGCACGCACGTAAATCAAGGGAAAATCACACTCTGGCTTTTTTTTTTTTTCTGCATTTTTTTTTTTTATGCGCTTATTTTTTTTTTATGAAAAATCACTATATGGCGTAGTGTCTCAAAATCTTTCCGAGAAAAACAATGAGGCGAAGTGTCTCAAAACTTCCAGGTCAGATGGGCACCAATTTTTTTCGACCAAAATTTTTTTTTTGATTTCGATTTAAAAATCGAAACGGGTCAAAAAACTTTCTATAACGGCATCGTTCAATATGTTTAGAACACCTAAAAATAGATAGCCGAAATTTTTTTTTGACAAGCTGCCGTAAAATTTTGGGCCTAAACGAGGGTGGTTTCAGACTTTTTTTTTCCGAATTTACTCCGCAAGGAAAACACAATTGAAATTAGATGGATTCAAAACAAACCTATTATGAGCTCATGTATGGTGGTGGTGAAATATGGTGGTTAGGGCAAAGATCATGATGATGCGTCTTATGGATTGGATGGTTTCAAAGACTAGATTTTTTCTGAAATTACGCAAATCGCAAATTTAACAGTAAAAGGGATTATGAGGCACTTGACTGAAGTTGATGGCTACGACTTTATCTTGAGTAACCAGGTTTGGGGTCCCAAATCAACTTGTCTTCTCACATACGGACTTAAAAATAGCTCATACTAGTATTTCGAATATATGGCTGGCTCATTCATAAGGTGACGCAGCACCCAGAATAGCCTCGATTTATTTAGAGTCTTCATATTTCGTCCAGGCTTCATGCACCTATATAGTGGCTTCAAAGTCCCCGAAATCATCACTTGTAACTCCGCTTTGTTCCCTTTGCGCATGGCATTATCTCCATGCTTGTTCTTGCTCCATTGTCCATCCTTCTCCAAGGCTGATGAGGACATCAATACCATTGTTACACCCACAGCCCCTCGCTATACATACTCGGACCAATTACTAGAGCTCACAAGACGCCAATTGAATTATCGTACTTTCGCTTCTTGGTAACGATTCCAATGTTCATGAGAATATGATGCTGCCTAAATTGGATACATTTGTTTTGCTTACAAATGAAGGGCCTACTATGGACAAGAAAGATGAACCTTGGAGCAAGTTCAAGCATGGAGATGTTGGCATGCAAGGGGAACAAGAACGGAGTTACAAGTGATGATTCCAGACTTTGAAGCCACCCTAATGAGTGCATGAGGCCTTGGACGAAATATACAAGATGCCACTTCATAATATTCGCCCATAGGCTATTCTAGGTGTTATGCAACACCTTATTATTGGGCCAGGCCCATGTAATTTCGAAATACTTAAGTATAGGCTGTTTTAGAGTCCGTATGTGTGGGGAACAAGAGTTAGGGTTGATTTCGACGCTCCACCAAGGGCCACGAAATTCTCTTCCTCCATATATACAGCCCTTAGGGCACCGCTTAGACCTTGGGTTTTGTTTAGATTAAAAGTTCGCCATAGCTGCAACTTCGCAGCATTTCGCTTGTGTTCAACGACTGCATAAAGGCGCCACAGTAACCCCACCTTGATCAATAAAGCTTTCATCTTATATTCGCAATATCCAGATTGCAATCTCAGCTTGCTTGTTCTTCGCTTGCTCGCAGGAAAAGGCCCTCGTGGTCGTTGATCGTGTTCTCGCGTGGTCAATAACCCTCGAAGTTGGTTTAGCGATTGCTAAGGCGCGACGCCTCGCGACGTCAGTAGTCGGATCGCCAAGGTCGACTCCCACGTAAACGATAACCACCATCTCATCGAAACATCGGACACCTTTGCCTCTATCAAGTGGTATCAGATTTCCGTGTTGTTCGTGAGATTTTACAGTTTTCGTAGTTTAGATCGAGTCTGTTCTTCATACCTATTGTCCACTTAAAAGCCACAAAAAAATTAGGGTTAGTTCATCATATCCAACCAATCTAAGCCTTTGCATAATCTTTTTAGGGTTTTGCTTTGTTGAATTTATGGTTGCATCGTCGTGTCTAGTTGCTGGTCTTAGAGTCTAGTCTTTAGAGTTTCGAGTTCGTCATAAGTTGTCACGCCGCCAAGCACCATCATCATCGCCTCGCCACCTACCACCACCGCCTCAATCCGATCCATAGACCACCACCAACCGCGTCCATATACCACCACCGATCCATATCCATATATCGCCACCGCTACCACCACCGCTGCCATATACCACCACCATATATCCACCACCAATCCGAAGTTCCTTGCATATTAGGTTTGTTTTCGAGATCCATCTAGTTTCCGATTCGCTTTTCCTTGCCGGAGTAGGTTTCAAAAAAAAAATTCGAAAACGATTTGTCAAAAAAAAAATTTGGCTATCCTATTTTAGGTGTTTATAAGCGATTGAGACAACAAGTATAGAAAGTTTTTTGACCTGCTTCAGCTTTTGGGTCCGGCAAATAAAAAAAAATTGGTCAAAAAATTTCGTGCCCATCCCGCCGCTTGACCGGGAAGAGTTTTGAGACACTCGCCATTATAGTGATTTTTCGCAAAAAAAAAGCAGCGCAAAAAAAAGCGAAAAAAAAATTCCAGAGTGTGCTTTTCCCTTGTTTACGCAGCGCCATGATTTTGTTAGTGTTCTAGGCTCGCTCTCTAGCACGGTTCAGCCTAGGACCAAAGACAAAGACCGCTGCTGAGCATTTATTCAACTTTGCATCTCTGAATTGATTATTGCTGACCCTTTTGCTACCATATTATAAGCCTTCCCAGCTCCACATACATCTACATCGTATGCTTGACTCTCCCCGTAATCGCCTATCCAAGCTTTGAGAGTTTTGACTACATCCGTTGTCGATCACCGCCGCCGGGTAAGAACTGGTAAGAATTTGAGATTTGCTTGACGGATTTGTGATCGCCCACCACACCACCACCACCACTTCCTAGTAGTCCGTCAATCATATTCTTGTGTGTTTCTATTGTCTGCTAACCATGGCAGGATCACAAGTCGACGGATCGATCGGGAGAACATGACAAACAAAGCGCTACATGATAAGTTTCAACAAATGATGAGTGGGCAGGTGGAAGATGTGCTAAATAGATTTGAAGAGGCCATGGAGAAGATAGATGGCATTGAGAAGGCGTCAAACAAAGCTCGATAACAAGTTTAATGAATTGCTCGCGCTCTACCACCACCACCACCGCTGCACCTAACGACCTCTACTACAACAACAAGGACTACCTCCACATCACGAAACAACCCTCCGCCGAGCTTCCCGTGTCCTCTTCACCGCCAAGCTGCCGGTGCTGCTGTTGATACTTCAGGCTCCTCGCTGCTGCACATGGGGAGGATGATTATGTGAGAGCTACGAGGATGAGGTTGATCAACATCGAACCACGCAACAACCACCAGACCACAACCACCAGGTCGCCCACATGCAAATAATGGCAATGTTCGGCTCCTTCAGTACGAGATCATGACCATCTCCCTAAACTGAAATTGAATATTCCACCATTTGAGGGTAGATATGTTCCTGATATATATCTTACTTGGGAGTTAGAAACTGAACAACGATTTACATGTTTACAATATCCCGAGGAGAGACGTGTTCTCGCTGCTGTTTGTGCTTTCACTAGCTTTGCATGTGTTTGGTGGTCTGAACATTGTAGATTATATCCTGCTCCAGCTACTTGGGCTGCTTTGAAAACTGCTATGCGATCTCGGTTCCACCATATTATCAGCGTGAATTACTTCAAAAATTGCAGCGCTTAAGACAAGGAAAAATTCGTAGAAGAATATTATCAGAATTACAAAATGGCTTGATTAGATGTGGTATTGTTGAGGAGAATGAAGCTATGCTTGCACGTTTTCCGGTGGATTAAATAGAGATTCAGACCATTCTAGACTACAAGGATTATAATAATATCACCGATTATTCCATCTTGCTTGTAAAGCTGAACGTGAAGTGCAGGATCGATATGCGCTGGCGCCAACTAACTTTTCTCGCAGGTCGACCTTCATCATGGACACCACGTGCATCATCTACTTCCACACGCTCTACTACACCGCACTCTCCGCCGGCTGCCACCTCCAACCGTGATACAAGAAAGCAGGCACAACCACCACTATCCGCCAAGAGCACACCTGCTGGCCTACATGTAGCTCTTCTTCTTCCATGGCGCCAACAGGCACACAAGTGATATTATTTGTCGTCGTTGTAAGGGAAGAGGACATTTTATGAGAGAATGCCAATCTCAGCGGTGATGATTGCTACCGAGGATGGTGGGTATGAGTCCGCTTAGTGACTATGATGAAGAGACTTTGGCTCTTATTACACATGAAGAACACGGTGGAGATGATTCTGATCATGAGACGCAATACATGGCTGTCAAGATGCCGACAGTATGAATGTTTAGTTGCTCAACGTGTTTTGAGTGTGCAGGTTACACAAGCTGAGCAAAATCAGAGGCATAACTTGTTCCATACAAAGGAGTTGTGAAGGAACGCTCTATTCAAGGCCATCATAGATGGAGGGAGCTGCAACAACTTGGCTAGCATGGATATGGTGGAGAAGCTTTCTCACCACAAGACCACATCCACATCCTTACTACATCCAATGGTTCAACAACAGCGCAAGGTTAAGGTAACACGCATCGCTCGTGTGTATTTTAGTATCTCTACATATGTTGATTATGTTGATTGTGATGTGGTACCTATGCAAGCATGTTCCTTATTACTTGGTAGACCATGGCAATTTGATAAAATTTCAGTACACCATGGTAGAAACAATCAAGATACTCTTGTTCACAAGGATAAAAATATTACTTTGCTTCCTATGACTCCTGATTCCATTTTGAAAGATGATATTAATAGAGCTAATAAAGCAAAACAGGAGAAAATAAGAGTGAAAATCAGATTGTGGTAAAAGAATTTGAGCAACAAATGAAGCCTAATAATAAACCATCTAATGTTGCTTCTGAAATTAAACTGAAAAGTGCATGTTTATTTGCCACCAAATCTGATATTGATGAGCTAGATTCTAGCAAATCTGTTTGCTATGCTTTTGTGTGCAAAGAGGCATTATTTTCATTCGAGGACGTGTTTTCCTCTTTTGCCCCTCGCTGTCACTAACATTTTGCAGAGTTCACGACGCCTTCCCACAAGACGTGCACCGGATTACCACCTATTCGAGGGATTGAGCATCAAATTGACTTAATTCCCGTGCATCGCTACCCAACCGCAGCACCATACCGCACTCAATCCAGAGGAGATGAAGGAGATTATGCGCCAAGTACAGTGAGCTGCTCGACAAAGGTTATATACGCCAATCTCTTAGTCCTTGTGCTGTTCCTATTATACTAGTGCCTAGAAAGGATGGTACGTCATGATGTGTGTTGATTGTAGAGGCATTAATAATATTACTATTCGTTATCGCCATCCTATTCCTAGGCTAGATGATATGCTTGATGAATTGAGTGGCTCTACAATATTCTCCAAAGTTGATTTATGATGGATACCATCAAATTCGTATGAAATTGGGAGATGAATGGAAAACAGCATTTAAAACTAAGTTTGGATTATATGAGTGGTTAGTCATGCCTTTTGGGTTAACTAATGCACCTAGTACTTTCATGAGATTAATGAATGAAGTTTTACGTGCTTTCATTGGACGATTTGTGGTAGTTTACTTTGATGATATACTGATTTATAGCAAATCTTTGGAAGAACATTTGGAACATTTACGTGTTGTTTTTAATGCTCTACGTGATGCACGCTTGTTTGGTAACCTTGGGAAGTGCACCTTTGCACCGAACGAGTATCTTTTCTTGGCTATGTTGTTACTCCACAGGAATTGAAGTTGATAAAGCCAAGATTGAAGCTATTGAGAGTTGGCCGCAGCCCAAAACGGTCACACAAGTGAGGAGTTTTCTTGGACTCGCTGGTTTCTATAGGCGCTTAGAGAGACTTTAGCACCATTGCTGCACCTCTCAATGAGCTTACAAAGAAGGATGTGCCTTTTGTTTGGGGTACCGCATGTGAAGAAGCCTTCACGGTATTGAAAGATAAGTTGACACATGCCCTTTACTCCAACTTCCGACTTTAATAAGACTTTTGAGCTTGAATGTGATGCTAGTGGAATTGGATTAGAGGTGTGTTATTACAAGATGGCAAACCTGTTGCATACTTTTCTCTGAAAAATTGAGGGCCTAGTCTGAACTATTCTACTTATGACAAAGAATTATATGCTCTTGTTCGACTTTAGAGACATGGCAACATTATTTATGGCCCAAAGAATTTGTTATACATTCTGATCATGAATCTTTGAAACATATTAAAAGTCAAGCTAAACTGAATCGAGGCATGCTAAATGGGTTGAATTCATTGAGACTTTCCTTATGTCATTAAACACAAGAAGGGTAAAGAAAATGTTATTGCCGATGCTTTGTCTCGTCAGCTATACTATGCTTTCACAACTTGACTTCAAAATATTTGGTTTGGAGACCATCAAAGATCAATATGTGCATGATGCTGATTTTAAAGATGTAATGCAGAATTGTAAAGAAGGAAGAACATGGAACAAGTTCGTTATTAATGATGGTTTTGTGTTCCGTGCTAACAAGCTATGCATTCCTGCTAGCTCGTTCGCCTTTTGTTGTTGCAGGAGGCGATGGAGGAGGATTAATGGGACACTTTGGCGCCAAGAAGACGGAGGATATACTTGCTACACATTTCTTTTGGCCAAAGATGAGACGGATGTTGAGCGCTTTGTTGCTCGCTGCACTACATGTCAAAAAGCTAAGTCACGACTCAATCCTCATGGTTTATATATGCCTTTGCCTCGCGCTCTAGTGTTCCTTGGGAGGATATATCTATGGACTTTGTTTTAGGTTAACCTCTAACAAAGAAGGGAGGGATAGCATATTTGTTGTCGTGGATAGATTCTCAAAATGGCACACTTTATACCATGTCATAAAAGCGATGATGCTGTTAATGTTGCTGATTTGTTCTTTCGTGAAATTATTCGCTTGCATGGTGTGCCAAATACTATTGTTTCAGATCGTGATACTAAGTTTATTAGCCACTTTTGGAGATGTTTATGGGCTAAGTTGGGGACTAAACTGCTTTTTAGTACTACTTGTGATGCGGAGCATCCTACGGTCATCACCATGTCAAGAGTCCGTTTGGCAAGTGACACGTAAGAATTCTACTTCTCATACATAAAGGTGAATCTTCCTTTACACGTGCTCACTTGACCCCTTCGAGGATGGTATACTACTTGACACTCCACTGTGTGTATGCATAGGTATGGCCGAGCTTCACGGACGACGAGGAGGAGTGCAAGCGCCAAGGAACACCTACACCATCCGCGAGGGAAGCCTGGAAGAGAAGACGGAAAAGATGGTGCTGCGGAGTCTCAAAGAATGGACGACCGGAAGACTCGGACGTCCGACACTATCCCAGACACGGACGTCCGACGCCTCCCGGACGTCCGAACTTCACACCGAATCCAGATCTACGGACGATCGAGCTGCCCGGACGTCCGGACGACAATCACCCGAGCCAAAACTACGGACGAATCGACAGCCTCCGGATAGAGGCAAAGGTGTCCCGCCTTCGATGAGATGTTGGTTTTCGCTGGGGGAAGTCGACTTTGACGATCCGACCACGAACGCAGCGAGGACGCCGCTACTTTAGCAATCGCTAAACCAACTCCGAGAGGTTATCGACCACGCCGAGCACGATCAACCTGACCACGAGGGTCTGTTTCTCGCGAGCAAACGAAGAACAAGCAAGAAACTGAGATTGCAATCTGATATTGCGAATATAAGATGAAAGCTTTATTGATCAAGGTGGGGTTCTGTGACGCTTTGTCCGGTCGCTGAACACAAACGGCACGCCAAGTTGCAGCTATGGCGAACTTTTTAATCTAAACAAAACCTAAGGTCTAAACGGTGCCCTAAGGGCTGTATATATGGAGGAAGAGGGGGAATTTCGTGGCCCTTGGTGGAGGGGTCCAAATCAACCCTAACTCTTGTTTCCCCACACATACGGACTCTAAAAACAGCCTATACTTAAGTATTTCGAAATTACATGGGCCTGGCTCAATAATAAGGTGACGAGCACCTAGAATAGCCTATGGACGAATATTATGAAGTGGCATCTTGTATATTTCGTCCAAGGCCTCATGCACTCATTAGGGTGGCTTCAAAGTCCTGAATCATCACTTGTAACTCCGCTTGTTCCCTTTGCGCATGCCAACATCTCCATGCTTGAACTTGCTCCAAGGTTCATCCTTCTTGTCCATGGTAGGCCCTTCATTTGTAAGCAAAACAAATGTATCCAATTTAGGCAGCATCATATTCTCATGAACATTGGAATCAAGTACAAGAAACGAAAGTACCGATAATTCAATTGGCGGCGCGAGCTCTAGTAATTGGTCCAAGATGTATAGCAGCAGGGCTGTGGATGTAACAATGGTATTGATGTCTCATCACTCCGGACGTCCCGATTCTCTCGAAGTCTTTCGACGACGCCCCCACGGACGACCGACACGCCCACGGCAGAGAAGAATCGACGGACGATCGAAGCGGGTCCGGACGATCGACCTTCCTGAAGCCTCCGGACGTCTGACGCCTTCCGGACGTCCGACGCTCGATGCGGGCTGAAGCCCCTGTACTCTTCGCTTTTGATTTCCATTTGCACTCATACTATAAATAGGACCCTCCCATCTCCTAGTGGGGGTTAGCTTTGGACTAGCTCATATTTCGGTGTGAGAGCCTTTGCTCATCCACTTGGCTACTTCTTTTCGAGATCAGGACCTCTACGGAGAAGATCCCCAAGCGGATTCAAGACCGCCTCATAGGGTGGACCCCATCAAGACCTCCTCACGGAGAAGAACGGCTACCGCTTGTATCGCCCTTTGTTGACCTTGAATCATGTATCTCCCTTTGTGTTCTTTGATCTAGCATTTGTGTGACCGATTCCTTGTTGGTTGAGTGTTTTCCTCGCTCCTCCCCGTGATTTCCTTGTGTTCTTCCGCCGTTCTTCGTGTTTCAGAGGATCCGCCCCAACGTGAAAGATCGCCTACATAGGGTTCCGCCTACATCATATGGTATCATGAGCCACGCTCATCACGCTTTTGGAGCCCCTACCCCTCTTTTTCTAGCTTGATTTTGTTGTGTTCTTGCCTAAATCCGAAAATCCCCACCAAAAATAGCCCCAAATTTTTTTGTGATTTGTTAGTTTTGATGATGTTTTGTTGATTTTGATCCATGGATTTGCTTGGTTTCGAGTGGATCTAGCATTTCCCCAAGTTTCCCATCTTTCTTCCATTAAAATCCCGCTAATTTTGACCAAATCACCAATTTCTGCCCAAAATCGCGTTCCGGATCTCATTTTTCGAGTTGACTTCGACCCACCGGACGATCGGAGTTTTACGGACGTCCGGAGCCCTGGAACGACCGGACGTCCGACCTTTTCCGGACGACCGAACCCCTAACCTGAACTGAATTTACGGATGTCCCACCATTTCCGGACGTCCGTAACCTGTAGTTTCAGATTTCGCTGATTTTTGTTTTGTCCATAACTAATTCATCCGAGTCCGATTTTGACGTTCTTTAGCTCGCTTTTGAAGCTATTGACATCCCCTTCCCATAAAAATACTACCACCACCATTTGACTCCATCAAATTTTTGGAACTTTGGCATCTTTGCCTAGGGCTTCCACCACATCATCCGCTACTCCACCACCGCCTTCCGCAACCCAACCAATTTTGTTCCCTTTGCATTTGAGGTTGTTTGAGTTGTGATGCGAGTCTCCTAAGGTGTTTAGGCTACTTAGGGACGGTTGCATCTTCATCAACCACCACCACCACCATAAATTCCGCATAGGCTTGCCCACCATACACTTCCGCCAACCCAACTTAACCCAATTTTGTTTGTGTTGTGAGTTGTGTCTCCTAAGGTGTTTCGGCTACTTAGGGACCGTGCTTCAACTCCGACACGTTGATGAGGACATGATTACCTTGGATACGACCAAAAATATTGCATACATGTATATTTGTGAGGTGATTTCTAATGCAAACTATGCAATAATTTATTTATGTCATCCAAGACAAAAATACTTCACAAACTTTTGTGCCATGTCTAATTGCAGGTGTATGGGACATTTGTACAATCCACATATGAAGATAAGGGAGGAAGAGATGTTTACCTGCTGTTCAAAAAGTTCTCTCACGTCACTTTTGGCCCAAGAGAAGATAGAGTCCAAGTCTCTCACGTTCTGGATTCAGATTCGGACTGCACAGACATACCTGACTCAAAACGTCTATAACTTTTTCATACGGACTCCAAATTGGTTGATTCTTTTTTTGTTGGAAAATAGATTTCGTGCATTTTCCAACCCAATTGAATCACCTTAAAATCCGTCCGGAGCGTTGAGTTATAGACGAAACAATCTGATGCTGCAGCAGAATCCGAGTCAAACTACAAGTCCAAAGGTGTTACGCCACCTCCGCTTGGGCCCATTGGCCTTGTACGACCTAGGTTAGTTTTAGGCTGCCTTGGGACGTCCTCCCACCTCCTTGGCCGCCACCCCTTGCTCCTATATAAGTAGATCCATCTAGTAGCTTTTTCCTTGGGATTTGTTTAGTTAAAAGTTAGCCATTGCAACTTCGTACTTCGCTTGTGTCCAACGACCAGACCAAGACCGCTTACGGATCCCCACTATTATCAATAGTTCATATATATTCGCAATATTCAGATTGCTTTATCATATTCTTGCTCGCTCTTCGATTGCTTGCAGGAATAAACCTTCGTGGTCAGGCTGATCGTAGCTTCCGCATCGCCAAGAACCTAAGGAGATTGGTTTAGCGATTGCTAAGGCGCAACGTCAGGCACGCTTGTAGTCGGATCGCCAAAGTCGACTCCATCAAATCGAGAGTTATCATCTCATCGAAAGATCGACACCTTTGCCTCTATCACACGGTATAGCCCATCATTCCACTTCCGCATTGCCAAGTGCAAACCACCACCGTGATTCCCGCTACCACCATTTGACATTTGTCATTTGAGATTTTGAGTTCGCGGTTTTCCGCTTCCTAAGGTGTTTCGCTACTTAGGACGAAGTCTCCATCATCTTGGTATCTACATCAAGAACACCGCCACTCATCATCGCAGCGACGGTAACCTCGACGACACCATTGTACATTCCCTTGCAATTGCATTGATAACCCTTATCCCATTTTGCATTACTTGCCTATCGAGACTAGCCATTTGAGTATTGCCGCAACGCTATTTGTGCACATTAGTGATCATACCTTCCATTACATACCATACCATATCATATTGGTATCATATCATCCATTGTGTCCCAAGTTTGTTCCCGCATATACACAATTGCTATCTTGGTTTGTGCATTGTGCAAAGTGGCCATAGAAAAAAAAAGAAAGAGAGAAATAAAGCTTTTAAGCAAAAGAAAGAGAGAGCAAAGAAGCTTGTAAGCAATAGCCATAGCATCAAATATATCATATGATATCATACTTGATCATCTTGGATCATTGTGTGAGAAACACCGGGAACCATACATACATAGCATACTTGGGATAGAGAGTTTATCCATTTTGCATCTTATAGGTTGTGCACAAGTGTCGATCCGCCTATTGAGCAATCGTGTTAGCTGCCTCTTGAGTTGTGCAACACGAGCATTTTGGTGGATTCCACATTTTGAGCTCATTCCTTGGTTGCACGGCCCCATTTATCTATCCGTGTGTGTGTGTTTCGCAGCCACATATTGCTATTGGTCCATTTGTTTCACTTATGAATTTGTGAATCTCTTTCAACATTATTGACTCTTGCTAACATTTTGCATTAAATTTTGTGCCACTATCCTCACCGAGCTCCTCCATAAGCTTTACTTGTGTAGGTGTGAGAACCGACAAGGATTGGTACCAATAGTGCTATTTCATTGTCCGTGATTTGAGTGAACTTGATTCATTTTCAACATCGGTCAAGGTACATTGGTATAAGTTCTTCTTTCTCCCACTCATATTTGCTCGAGTCTTGTGATGGATAGGCAAGGCATTTCACCTTC
Organism: Aegilops longissima; assembly: GCA_021605205.1. NCBI lineage: Eukaryota > Viridiplantae > Streptophyta > Magnoliopsida > Poales > Poaceae > Aegilops > Aegilops longissima. The sequence goes on along the minus strand of JAHIAM010006359.1, from coordinate 1,597 downwards.
GGTCTACAACAACAACGACGAAGTTCGATGCCATGGAAAACAACTACGACGCCAAGATGCAAGCTAAAATGGAGGAGATCAAATCCTCATCAAGTCCTACAAACGATTTTCCTCATCTTCGAAGACGCCAAGAGCACATCCTTCCGAGCCACCATCTCCGCAACATCACATCGGCATCGACACCATCATCAACAAGAACGTGAAGGTCAAGAGCTCAACATCAACAACCGCCAACGACTTCACCATCTCCCTTGGCATCTTCGCCAAGCGACTTCAAGGCATCTTCGCCGGATATTCGCATCTTCGCCAACAAGAACCCCAACACTACGCCAAGAGAAGCTCCCCAAGCTCAAGTCCGCGACTTCCACGAGCTACCACGACCTCGACATCGACCACGAGATTCCTTTCTATGGGACTCAAGAACCCGAGGAGTACCTCGAGGGGAGCGCTTGATGGACTACTCACCTCAAGCTACATCAAGTTCCTCCCGAAGATCAAGTGAAGTGCGCCACAAGAAACTTCCACGACCACGCCGACATGGTGGCTTCACACACCTTCGAGTGCTACGAGATGAGTTGGTCCAAGATGAAGAGAGCTTTATGGCGAGAGTTCGTGCCTCCAACCTACACGGAACAACTTCGACGCCAATTGGAGAACACCACCCAAGGATCCAAGTCCATCGACAAGTACTTCAAGGAGATGAAGATTGCCTTATGACGAGCCAGCGTGATTTACCCCATGTCAATGAAGTTCCACTTCATGATGGGATTGCACAACGACATCTCCAAGACCATCTTCCTCGAGAATTACAAGTCCATCGACGACTACTACATTGGTGCTCTCAAGGCGGAACAAGAACTCATGAAGGCCAAGGCTTCTCCACCCCAAGCACACTTCATGCGACTCAAACTCCCACGACAAGCATGAGGCTAGTACCACCAAGATGTCCAAGCCCGACAAGCTCCAAGACGATGCTCCTAAGTGCGACTTCACCGCCATCCCTCTTTGTGGCATTGATGATGCCGAGTCTACCTTGACTCTTTTTCAAGATGGTGCGGCGATTTAGTACGACTACGGAGACCCTCAAGGACCAAGCTTTGGAGGCGAGCGACAAGGTGGCGAGCAAGGATGATGCTTCCATCTTAGGAGGCGAGAGTGATGATGTGCCATCTTCGGCCTTCATCCACGCATTTACTACGAGACGGTTGAGCATGGATTTTCCTTCACCACGGGCGATGTATGATGACTTGAGTGACTTGTGCCACCATATTGAGAGTGAGAGTGACTTCACCACTAACCCCATGCATGATGAGCTGCCCCAATTCCCATGTGAGGAAAGCCACAACCACCACTTGTGTGAGTTGAGCGACTCCACCATACTTGAGTTTGAGTGCACCTACCTTGAGGGAGTGCGTGAACCACCACATAGAGAGAGTGAGGCCACTTTGATTTCTAACAACTTGACCTTTACCTCTATTGTGTCTTCTCATTTGGTGCGAGGTCCCATTTATGATGACGCCACGATCCTCGATTTACTTCCCCTCCCTTTGGACAAGACGATGGCCATGGTGGACTATGATGCAAACCCCACATGGTT